>VYZU01070756.1:0-78130 GCA_013401355.1 Ceyx cyanopectus
ATGAGCATTACTGCCTCCAGCCTATACCTTTCCTATACAAAATTTTCTGCCCTTCAGGTTGAATGCAGCTGAATAGCAGACATCTCATATGGGGGACATTCTCTGAGGAAAACTGACATCTGAAGGCTGCATATTTAAACATTTACCATCCTTTCCTCTTGCCTAGAATGCAATTTCTCTTCTTGCAATTGCTTCCTTTCAAACTGTTTTAATTAGCCATACAATTAGTTTTCACTGACTTTTCCCTCTGTTGTAATTTAGATTTAACAGCAGCAAGGCAGCATAGCATGTACTGGTTTGATACACAGCCCTAACTCACAACAGGGCCCTTTGCATTGCTGTAGGTTTCCTTCAGGTGAATATTCCACATACATGTTTCAGTGGCAGAACAGGCCCTACCGTGGCCATGTCCCCCATGACATCTGTCTAGAAATCCAAGGGTGCAATACCATGTTTTGAGGAACAACAGAATTTTTTTCTGGGATAGCCATGAAGTAATCTACCCCCAGGGAGAGAAAAAAAAAGTTCCTTCAGTTGCTAGATGACATTCCCTAATACACAAATAATTAACTCCCCACAAGAATTTGAGAAAAAAAAAATCCAGTACAGTAACTTCCTAACTCCTTTTGCCCATTCTTGTTAAGAATTTCCAAGGTGTGAAGTGTGTATTGCCTTTTAGCATGGTTTTTTTTTTTTTTGTATCACAATTATTGATACATTTCAGTGTATTTTAAACATCCAGAACACGTTTTCCCCTGCACAGCTCCCTCAGCCTGCCTTACTCAGAGGCCCAAGAAGTGTCCAAGCATCCAACACTGAGCTCTCTGCACATTTCCACACACTGCCTGGACTATTTTTGTTGCCAGGCTCAAGTATAAAGGCTGCATCATGCCACACCAAAGCAATATATTGTGCAGTTTCTGTTTCAGAGGGTATCACTTGTACAAAGACTACTCAGAGACCAGTAGCATTATCACAACTGGGCAGTGTCCAGCTCTTGTGACACATTAAAACCAATCACAGTTCTTCCAGATGCTCAGCACTGTGAATGCTCAGCAGCTGCTGTGGCTCTGTGTGTTCATTCACTCCCATCTTGAGGTCTCAAAGGCTAGAGAACATTTGTGACTTAACTTCAACCTGCAGGCTTCTCCACCTCACCCCACAGTCCACCCATCCTTTGTTCCTGGCACAGAACTCTTTGGCTCTCTATTATCTTTTTGCTGTAGTTTTTGTCCCCAAATTTCCCCTATTAGCAAGTTTTTAATTCAAGACCATACTTCCAGCTGGTTACATGTCCACTGCAATGTCTCAGAGAAACTTTAAAAAAGCATATTTAAAAAGCCAAAACCAGGTTTAATGGAGTTTTGGGAGCTTTTGGTTTTCACTAAATAAAGACAGTTGCCATCACCTTCCAGCCAGTTGGTTTTAGGGTATCCTATGCAGTATCTCAGCTGCTCTTTTCTTACACTCCTTCAAAACATCCATATGAAGACCACACAAACAGGGAATTGGTTCATTTTTCAGTTTGCTCAAGAATCTAAAACTTTACAGGGTTTTCATCCCTGATTTTCTGCAAGACTCATAACACAGAATCTCTGACAATAGCCATTTGTTATTTGTAGGGCTCCACTGCAGGGTAACAAAATTTATGCCTGTTCAATAATCCTTTTTTTTTTTTTTTATAAAACATGCAGAAGCAAGTGAGAAACACTACAGCACAATAAAGATAATATAAATCAGATAATTAAGCAGAAGCTCTCAGGATGTCACTGAAGGCTCATAAAAAGCCAATTGATCGTGATGAGATCTTATTTTGCTCACAGCATCTTGTTTGCTTTTCTTTTTTTTCTTTTGAGAGGTTATGGTTAACAAGGGAGTTTCCTTTTCCCCTGCCACAGGAGTGGTCTTAAAGAAATTGAACCATTAGGTCCAGAAGACTAAACACAGAAGCAGCAGAAAAGGTGTGGGGGAGGGAAAAGGAAACCATCAGCTTGAAAATGTGGGTTGAAGATGATAGGGTGAGCAGCACAGAATCAGGTTACAGTGGTTATCTGAGAAAGTGAGGATAAGGAGCTAGGATGGCCACAGAAAATAAATTAAAAAAAAATAAATTAAAAAAGACACTATATGAAAAACTAAATTTCAGTCATTACTATGCAACAGCCAGGAACTTGCTGTAAGAATGCAGAGTTTGTGTTGAATGTTTTTAATGGGTTTTATATTTGTCTCTACAAAAAAAACCCAAACAAAACCACACAACGCAAAAAGAGTGTAAGTTCTCCATGGTAGAGCAATGTGCTCTTGTAGCCAAGAGGGCCAATATCTCCTGGGGTGCAGAAAGAAGAGTGTGGCCAGCAGGTTGAGGGAGGTTTTCTTCCCTCTACTCTGCCCTGGTGAGACCACATCTGAAGCACAGTGTCCAGTTCTGGACTCCTCAGTTCAAGAGAGACAGGGAAATGATAGAGTCCAATGGAGGCTATGAGGATGATGGAGCAGAACATCCCTCTGATAAGGACAGGCTGAGAGCCCTGGGGCTGTTTAGTCTGGAGAAGACTGAGAGGGGATCTTATCAATGCTTACAAATATCTGAATGGTGGGTGCCAAGTAGAAGGGGCCAGTCTCTGTTCAGTGGTGCCCTGTGATAGAATGAGAGGCAATGGTCACAAGCTGGAACACTGGAAGTTCCACCTCAACATGAGGAGAAACTTCTTTCCTGTGAGGGTGACAGCCTGGACCAGGCTGCACAGAGAGGTTGTGGAGTCTCCTCTGGACACTTTCCAGAACCACCTGGATCTGTTCCTGTGTGGACTTAAGTGTGTTAAAATGCTACAGCAAAGAAATTTTCCTTCCTGTGGGAAAGTGAAGGTTCTCACCAAGCTGTGACCTTGATGGCATTTGTTTGTAAACCAGTAGAAAGATGTGGCACCCCAGCCAATCACCCCAGGGGGTGGCTGATTTCTTGTCCAATTGCCTTGAAGTTAAAAGGGTATAAAAAGAGCTGTAAATTAATAAATAAAGAGATCTTTATTTAAGACAAGCAGACTCACTTCTGAATACAAGAGACAGAAGTACAAAAGATCAGGGTTTATATTTAAGTTTACAGTACACACTGTTTAATGCTGACATTTTTACAAGTCTTCTGGGATGCACCATGTCTATGGAATGCCTGTGCATTTGACAGCATCCTACACCTATTCCATTTAAATAATCTCATTTCAGCAAAGGGATGAAGCCAGAGATAAACTTAAATACAGCTCCAAGAATTGCATCAACTGAACATTTTCCTTTGCAACTGGAAGTAGAGTTGAAAGTTGGGCAGGAAATTGAAAAAAGCACTTTGTAAAAGTTATGGTTTAGAGGTGCCAGCATCAGGAGTGATGCGAGATCTGGATCCTCTCCCCTTGCAGAAGCAGATGAGACTGAAAAGCAGGGCTGATTTACCCAAACTGCAGGGACACCACTGCACAAAGAGCTGTCCCGTGAGGTGAGCAAGGACAAAATTGTGGAGTGCACAAAGGAGCAGCTTGGGGCAAGCCTGGCTCACAGCTGTCTCAGAAGGAAGGAGCACTTTCCATAGGTATTAAAATCTGCTGAAACAGGTGAAAGGTGGAAGTCACTGAAGACTTAATTCTTAGCAAGCTACATAGACTAAGAATAAAGGAAAGTAAATGGCTTAGCACAGGGGAAGTTTGAGGCAATAGGTCATGCAAAAAGGGATGAAAAGGTCACAGCAATTATGTGTAGCCTTTTGGATAAAAGAGCCCACTGCCAAGTCTCTGGATGTACTTCCAGCAATGTTAAGATGTTGCCTCCAGCTGCTGGATGACAGCACATCCTGGATTTACGAGTATTCATTGTTAGGATGCACACCCTGCATTTTGGGAAACACTGCTTTAGAACATGCTCCACTGCCATTACTCTCCACCCTCTCCCTTCTCCCAGGGGTCACCATCAACACATGACAGACAGCTTTGAGGAAGGAAGGACCATATTAATTCCTAAAGATCTCTAAGCAGATCAGATCAGGCTTTCCAATGGCTACTCAGCCAGAGTGGTCTGGAAAGGATCTGATGTCAGCTGACAGAGATATCAAAATTCCCAAGTGTGGTTTCTTAGGAACAGGCTACACTCATAAGATGGCAAGACAGACAGATGAGCTTTTCCAGGCTTTTTGTCCCAGTATACATTATGCTTCTGCATTACCAGTTTCAGCCTTGGAATATTACTGATTTTTTTTCCCTCTTATTCCAGATCTACTCAAGTTTGCATTTTTTATGCAAATATATGCTGACCATTTATCTCCAAACTGTCATTGAAGTGTCAAAAGTGACCAGTTGCATTTGAGCTCAACTCCACTCAAGCTTGAGATGGTCTCACAGATAAAAAACCACCCCAGTGGTTGGCACTACCGACACCAATATCTGAGTTACAATTGCCTCCTCCTCTTTTGGTGAGGCAGTTGGGAGATGGTCACTCAGGAAGCAGCAGAGCATGGAGAAACGTGCAAGACAAGTGCAATGAAGGCTGTGTTAGTCTGGCACAAGATAAGATGCACCAAAGGATGTGAACTCAAGCACTTAATAAAACATTAATTACTAAAGTCAGACGCTTTCTCCTCTCTGTGGACTCCTTTTTGAACACCAATATGCCACTTTTAAAAAGAGATGTCATTAACAATACAAACCCACCTAAAAAGTGACCCAAAACACACACATTCAACTTCTTCCCATTCTAAACATCAAAATCACAAAATATTTTTCAAGAACATACACATCATTGTTCAGAGGAAAAAAGTAGCTGCATAAACAAATTGCTTTGCAGTGTTTTATCAAAAGAAAGAAACTCTAGAAGTGACCAGATGATGCCATGGTAAAGCCACCTACAAAACAAGACAAATTAGCATCACCCAGTGATTGTTGATCCTGGTGGCACTAGAGGCAAATTGGGAAGGGCTTTAGGGCAAGTTTGTACTCACAGATTGTAAGCATAAAGAAAGAGTTGAAAGCAGAAAGAAATAATTAGAAGACAGATAGTGAAGAGAGTTCCTTCTCTCTCCTCTTATTTTACAAATTTCTTCTACTATGGTGCAAATCCAGAGCATTGATTCTAATACTATTTTACTAGATTTCCATTTGTTTTGCCTGGGCTCCGACATTAATCCAAACAATAAGGGCCTTTAAAGCATTCATAAATAACCTGCTGCTGCTGCTGGCACCTAGGAGCCAAGTGCAGCAATGTTAAGCAACAACAAATTTCATAGTTCAAGAGGCACAGTTAAGGAAAAAGGTTGCTCAGAAAATCACTCTCATTTAGCATAAAGATCCTTAAAAATTGCATGAAATCAGTCAAGTAACTATAGAAACCAATTTCTTCAGCTCTGTATCACACGTCTCACACCTCAATTGTCTTTATTATCGTCTGCTGTCAGATCCTTAATCAGAAATGTGAACAGGCTTGATGATTTATTCAGCAGGGAAAAGAATCTGTAGGTCAAGTGAAAAATTTCACACACACATACACACACACACACACGCACACACACACACACACACACACACACATCTTCAACCTTAGGTACTTTCATTTCATTCTGTTCCCAGTAGCTCTGGGGGCAACTCCAGTGAGATCCAATATTAAGGCTCAATTAAAATAAGCTCCAATTAGTGGAGCTTTTTCCTCTCAGGCTAGAAAAGTCAGGAAATGGATATTGGGAAATGTAAAAAGTCAGCTACTGAGAGGAGGCTGCAGACATAAATGAACTTATTTGTTGATTTCTACAGTTGCTATGCAGAGGCCTCTGGGAGTAAAAGCTTAACCAGTCTAAGCTA
Source organism: Ceyx cyanopectus (assembly GCA_013401355.1). NCBI lineage: Eukaryota > Metazoa > Chordata > Aves > Coraciiformes > Alcedinidae > Ceyx > Ceyx cyanopectus. The sequence continues at coordinate 5,829 of VYZU01070756.1, forward strand.
TAAACTAAAACCCCTGCAGCTAAACATGAACTGTGTGAAACAAGGGCTCCATTCCAGAACAGAAAACTGCTGGGCCCAGAAAATTAAAAGCCAGAGGCGTTTTCCATTTAAAACTAAATCCCAGTACCGCCTCCCAGCCAAAGAATTATAAGCAGTATCAGATTTACAAAACGAACAATTACCCTGGAAAAATGTAGCCTATTGTACAGTCCCAGATGCTAAATCTCAAAGTTTCTTCCCCCCCCCTTTTTATTTTTTTTCCCCCTAATCCCACATTATATTCCTACCAAGTGTACTGCTGCAGTTTACAAAGGACTGTTTCTAGACAGGACTAAAGCTACGAAAATAAAATGTTAAAAAAGAGAGCTCATAATTCATTGACCTCATTTGAAGCACTGCCCTTGCCTGTGGCAGTTCCTGTCCTTCCCCAAGGCCTCTGCAAATGGTATGCAGCAGCAAAATAAACCCTGACCTAATTGCCAGGACAGGGCTGCCAACCTTCTCTCAACACACAAAGGCAAGCATGGTAACTGGAAAGTCCTACCTCTTTTGCTTTCTGCTTTAACTGCAGTTGTTCTGGATCTTCTTTACTGGAACGGCTCTACCAAAGGAAGAGGAGAAAGATTGAATAGAAATTACTGGCGTCCAAACACCATCGTATCCGTTAAATATTTAATAAATGACAATTTTCTCTGATGATTGAAAGATTTAGCTCCGGGGATGAGCGCCTCAATCCAGACTGGCTGCCCTCCCCCTCTGCGCACAAACCCACACCCCCCTCCTCAGCTGGGCCGGCTGCCTCTGCTCTAGCCTGAAGCAAGATTAAGCTGAAAATGATGCTAACGCTGTCAGTCAGGTCCAGTCTAGGCATGATGTTGTTCATGTCAGCAGCAGACACTTAAAAAGGACAGAAAGTCTAGGAAAGAAAGGGAGTGATGCTCCTGCAAGTACAACACGATTCTTTCCAATCTAGATCAGGCTTCCACCCAAGGGGCTCCAGAATTCAGCTTGAAAGCAAGCAAAACAAAACCAAACAAAACCAAACAAACAAAACAACAAAAGAGGAGATGAAATCACACCTGCTGGAGCAATATCTACTGGTTTTTTTGTCCCTCCTGTTCTTGCTGGAAGGGAAAGGGGTTTGCAGATGCTAGGGTCCTAGCTCTGAGGCTAGTCCTCTGATCTGACTACAGGAAACAAAGACACCTGGCAGGGTGCTGGACCTCACCAGGCTCCAGCTTGAATAAGCACCCATATTTTCAAAGTGCCATACACAGATACAGAGAAAGACCCATTTCAGAGCCAGGGAGGATGTTTATGGCTCTGTGAATATTTATTTCATTTTGACAGTAGGAATAATCACAGAATCACTATGGTTGGAAAAGACCTTTAAGATCAGCAAGTCCAACCATTATCTACCTCTACCAGGGCCACTACTGCATCAGAGCCTTAAGCACCACATCCAGGTGTCTTCTAAATTCATCCAGGGATGGTGATTCAATCAATTCCCTGGGCAGCCTGGTCCAGCCTTTGATAACCCTTTCAGTAGAGAAGTTTTTCCTCATGTCCAATCTGAGCCTCCCCAGGCACAACTTGATGCCATTTCCTCTTGTCCTGTCAGTTGTGACTTGTGAGAAGAGACTAACACCCACCTCTCTAGAACCTCCTTTCAGGTGGCTGTAGAGAGCAAGAAGGTCTCCCCTCATCCTCCTTTCTTCAGACTAAACAACCCCTTGGAAAACAAGCAGTGAAGCTCTTACCTTAGCTGCTCGAAGCAACATTTCACGTTCCTCTTCCTGCTTTCTCCTCTTTTCTAGGTGATCAAGGTTTTCAAGAAATTTCAGCTGTGCTCTGGTGTCACTAGATACAATGTACTGATCACTCCCCTGCAAAAAGAAGTTTGTTATAGACAACCAGACTTCTATATAAACCACTAGAGCTAATAACCCGATGGGAACAACCTGAAAAGAACACTGCAAAGTGTAGGCTTGTTTAGAAAAGACTCCAGTGGTAGGCAGTCACTTACACATCTCCCCTCACTGAAGCATCCTTCCCAGCATCTGTGACTAGTAAGAGATTATTCAATAAGTGACATTAAAAACACCTAGTCTATATTGACTCTAACAATGAAGTCTAAAGGATAAATTTTGTTTGAAACAGCAACTTCATATTTGGTAAAGGGGTGTAAAAGACTGGACAGGTTAAAAGGAAAAAATGACAACTTGAAAGTCTTAGTACTACTTTAGCTAGGAAAGAAGCAGGAAAGATGTGAAACATGGAGAACTGGCAATGGAAAGCTTGTGTTACTATTCCACTCTTCCAAAGTGGGGCTATTGCAGCCACAAGGCAGGGAGCCCATCCTGGACGAGGCACAGTCTCTGCCCCCTGTTTGTGCCCCTCTCACACAGGACCCAGGTCATCTTCTTTCTGTTAATTGTGAACTTGTCTTTTCCTGAGAAACTTTCCTTGGATTTTTACCAGCCAAACACACTATAAACTTCCAGCAACTCTTCTTTCTACCTTGTTTCAATCTCACAATTTGACGAGGAGCCTTGGCACACAACTGTTCTGAAGTAAACAGTATTTTATAGCTATATTTTAGGCAAGGGTATATTTTAAGTACATGGACTATCAGTGACTTCAGTTGCTAAATGTTTAGTTTTCAAACACACTATACTCAGACTCTTCATCCTAAACCCAGTCATATACTTTTAAAAGCTGGGAGAAAAGTAAATCTTATAGGGCACCATCACCTCCCAGTCTGAATTCTCACAGCCTAGCCAGAGCATTAAATCTATCCCCCTTCTGGTATTAGGTTTGCTCCTTTTCAGTGAGCCCCTAGAGTGTCACGTATCACCAGCTGTCTCAGACCACCCCATGTACTGCAAACAACTTCCCTTCCCAAGCAGAGTGTGTGGCTCTGCAAAAAAAAGTCCACCAAACCTTTCTCCTCCTCTTCTCTTATTGCTCAAGGTTGGGTTTTTTTACTGCTCCCCACAAAACACATACTACTTCGAGTCAGCCTCAGTACATTAGTACAATTTGTTCTTAAGCAGCAGTTTATAATAATCCACGCCATGCCACAATCCTTTTAAAGGGACAAAGAAAAAAAGCCGTATTACCAGAAGATTATTTTTTCCAAAGTTTAGCAGTGTTTCGCTTTGGAATACCCCAAATCAGAGTCAGATATTTAGATTTTTAAAGCCAAATCCAAGACCCTATGCCAATTAGGAATGCAAGCCTCTCAACCAGAATAAAAGCAATAGTAAAGAGCAGGAGCACCCCAGTGCACTACCATGAGCTTGTATGGGATAAGAAGTGGGTGTGTGCACAGGAGTATTTCAGCTCAGCAATGACTGTTTTAAACCAGCTTATTTCAGGAAGTTTTAGAAGAAGAACACCTGCAGTTAAGATTTTTGTCCTACTGAAAGAACTTGTTCTCCATGAGCATTTAGAACTAAACTGATTAAGCAGAAAACATTATATAGTAGATCTGCTCATAACTTGTAGCCGTTACTGTGATGATGAAGCAGCTTGGATTCAGTTTGTCTGTATAAAAGTTTAATTTCCTCCTATAAGGCCAAACTGTCCCCAGCTACAACTGAGCAATCCCAACAAAACTAACGTTGTGAGTGTAACTGAGGCCAGAATTTAAGTTCCTCATAAATAAAGCACATAACTACTGCACAGAGCACGCTTAGATTTGTGTATGCCAAAGCTGAATTTGGATATCTGGCAGTCAGTCATTTTTGCTTTAACTGAGCAAATCTGGAGTTCATCAAAAATGAAGGAAAGTTTTCCCATTATCCCAAAAGTAGCTGTTGCTTTCACACAGCAGTAGCACATTATTGCATCTGTACCATCTCTGAAATTCATTCCTCTGCAATTTTTTTCATCAAGATAAATGTGTCCACCCATGATTTCTCCACAGATGTGTTTTACAACAGCAGCCAATTCCTAGCAAAATGTTTACATTAGGTTTACACAGTTGAAACAGGCAGCACTGACCCAAAGCATTCCCAGGTACGTGAGAACAGAGCTGGCCACAAATCTGAGAAGAGCTGCAGCCTTGCCTGTGATTTGCAACTTCCTTCTGAGACTGTCACATACCTGAAAATGAATCTGAAACCTGACTGAGGCACTTGCAGTTTAGCACCAGGAATGTGTTGTGTGGCCAGGGGCAGAAAGGGAAAAAAACCCCAACAAAATAAAATGAACCACATACAGGGAAGCTTCGCTCACTTCAGTCCAGCAGGAAAGAAGTTGGAAGAATTCCACAAAGGCCAGTTCTCTCATGAAATCCAAACTGTCTGTTCTGTTGAACAGCCTTGCTGAGGACAGGGCAGGGACAGGCAGGTCCAAGAGTTCAGCTACTATGTGGGAACCTATTAGGCTCTGGCTTTTTATAGGAAACTCCTAAACCAAGATAGTAAGAGAAAAGCTTCCAATAAATTCCTCCTGCACTCTGCAGTTTGGTGGTGGTGTGGGGTGTGTAGGAGGAGGCTGCCTGATTCTACATCTGGGAGCACTCACTCCTACATCCAGAGCTTATCCCTTAGACCACTGCAGCTGCCACACTGTGTTGTCCTACAGCTAGTGCAGCTTCAGACTGCAGTGCTCTGCTACCGCACATGGGGAAAATGTTTCCATGGAGTGATGTTTCTAGCCCAGCACTGTACCCCTCGAAGCCATGTGCTCCAAACACAGGAGCACAGTAGACATGCTGTGCTGAATCCACCCACATCAAAAACGTCTTTTTAATCACTGTACTGTTTAGTTGTCATTATTCATTCTGGTCTTGGGGATCATTTTTTGTCACATGCATACTCTTATACCTCAGCAGTTCTCTGGATTAGAAGAGGGAAGCAGCCAAGGAACCAAACCAGTTAGCTAATTGCCTTTATGGGCTTAACAAGGCTCTATAAAGGCACTGCAACAAGAGTTGTGGCACAGAAAGCAGCTTACAACAATCTGAAATTTTCAGATAGAGACCACTGTGATAACTCTATCCTAATTAAGTTAACAACTTCCAGTTATATACCTTTTTTTCCCCCACCTCCTTTAAATAGAGAAAAAAAATGGGCAAAAATTAAGTCTACATGATCTGAAGCTTTTACCCTGCCAGCTCTCTGCAGGGCTACCCGTGAGCTGTGAGCTGCTAGGCATGAGCTGAGCAAACTGGGAAGAAGTATCCTGAGTATGATCCCATGAATTATTGTCTGGAGGAGATGGAATACAGGGCTTTGGAAATACAAATACTTAACAAGGCTCCAAAAGCCTCTTGTGTTGTTCTTGAACTTAGAAAGCTAAAAGCCTGTCAGCATCTCTCACAATAATACTACTCACAAATACAATCCTGTTGGACACTCCTCTGTAGTGTTTTCCTAATGAAGGAGGGTACCTGTGCCTCTGGGATCATTATGCCTGTCACTTTTTGTTTTGTTTTTGAGAAAGAGGAAAAGCAAGCAAGGCTACTGCAGTCTTACCCTTATCATTGCTTCTGGCAGTTCAAGCAGACAAAAACCTATCAGTTTTTCTATTACTTTAGTTCAATGAGAAAGAAATCAGCCCTATGAAGCTCACTGTCCAAAAACATGTCCTTGTGTCCTTGGTGTCTGCAAGACACAAAGTCCTACTGATTACTCAGGACTTCAGCTCACTTTTGCTCACAAGCTCTGTGTGCATATTTCTAAAGACTTCCCATAAAAATATATTACTTCTGAATTGACTTTTTTTTTTTTTACTGCTGCTTCTTCTGGCAAGGAACAGCTTACTCCAACTGCTCCAGACATCACTATAAATACTCAGAAGTTTCCAAATAGCTTCCACTCTTTACTATTGCTTTGCCAGAGCTTAAAAGCCTACAAAAAGAGTTCATTACAAAAATAACTCTTATCCCATCAGTTAGTTGTTCTTGTTAAATTTAATGAAGCCTAAAATTTGTGTTCAATAAGCCCAAACAAACAAGAACTCAAGAGTTGACAGATAATCCTCTTTTAGCTTCCTTTTTTTTTTTTTCTTTTCTAAAACAGCTTGATACTGAAAATAGTAGACTAACATCTAGTTAGTGAATTAAAAAAACCCAACACAACAACTCAAAAGAGCTATTTTGGTCAGTTAGTAACTTACTGCTTTCCATTTGTACCATAAAAGCATCTTAAAGTGATAGTGGCTCACTGGAATCCAACATACTTTATAATGGAAGGAGTTAATTCAAGGAGGAGGGAAGGGAAATTTTAAGTAGCACTGGCAGGCAAAAAAAGTTCCAGAAACTTTAAGATCAAAGGGGTCTCTGCCTTCACATGGAGCACTTTCTAAAAAAAAAATACTCAATTCAGTTTCCCAAAGCTTTTCACTGAGCCAATACTTCAGCTCCATCAATAGAAAATGCATTAAGCAAACATAAGCCTCTAAATCAACCTGACCACCAAGAGCATTCAAGAATAACTTTACATCTACCAAGTAAGATATTGTGTAATAACCACCACTTCTGTGGAAGAGGAGAAACACACACATTTACTCATTCTGGGTTTTAAGAGCACCTATCCAACAAATCCAATGGAAAACGTAAGGAATAGTTGGAGGCTATAACAGTTAAAATGAAACCAGCCTTTGGCAGCCACTGAAAATGCACATATTGCATATGATGTGCCTATACCTGGAAGTGGTTTCCCTTCGAGGCTGCAAAGCAGGAAAACTTTGGTGCAAAACTTGCTTAATGATTTCCTTTACCTTGTGGGTTGATACTCTGTGCTGAGCAATTACAGTGAGTTTTTCTAGGAGCCCTCGTAATCTCTCCTGTGTAGCGTGGGAGATCAAGTTCACAACATCAGAGTTAAGTTCCACAATGTCATGCCTTTTACCTGTGGAAGCAGAGAAAATCCATTACGTGTTTTAGTAGTAGCTGATAATTGAAATAATTAGCACAGCAGGTATTCTGTTCCCCCTGGAAGTCATACCCATTATGAATAAAGGTTTGGAGATTATGATTTTCCTGGTAAAGTCACAACTTCAAAGATCTTAGACATTACATTAATAAAACTTAGCCTGGAGCTTCAGAAAATATAGACATTGTTTCACTTAGCCTCCAGACCCGCTCTCCTTGCAAGGTCATTTATAGGACAAAGTTAATAAGAACACAAATCAAGCTTCACGGCTGGGGAGGGGGGAGAAGCAGTAGCTGTAGAAATTAGTGCCATATTCCGTTAATTCCAGTAATTAAAAAAAATAGAGAATTACATTTTGCCCTGCTTGACACCGTGCTTGTTAACAACTCATGACATTTATTCGCTGAGCGGGGACGGTTTCTGCAGCACGCTCTGGGCACACGGGACCCTCTCACCTGCCTAGAGACCCAACCATCCCACGGCAGCAGCTCAGACAACACAGGTGGATTCCAGCCGGGGTACAGTGAGGGTCAGCACGCCACCAGGGTCAACATGCCACCAGGGTCAACATGTCACCACCTTCAACCTTTCCTCTCGGGCTGTCGCCGCCTCTCCGTGTCTCGGCAGCTGCGACCGAGGCTGGCACCAGCTCCGGGCAAAGCTGTCTCAGCCCCATGCCCAGAGCCGGGCATCACCTCTGCAACCTTCCCGTGGCTGCAGGCTGCCCGTGGTTGACACCATCAATCACCCAACGCGACTCCGTCGGACACCTGGGCGGCAGCGCCGTTTGGCTGGTGGGCAGGGCAGGCAGCAGCTCCAGCTGCCTGCTGAGCTGTACCTGTCAGAAGCGCTTTTCCTCGCCCCTCGCCGCGCTTCCGGGGGCTGCGCTGCTTTGTGCTGCAGTGTGCAGGGTGCCTTCAAAACTCCACGTCAGGGTTTAGTGCCAAGCGGAGCGTTAAGAAGGGATAAAACATACACTGCCAGAAGAGCTGATCACCTGTTTCGTTTGCCTGTGCTGCTGGAAATGAGTAACCATCTCAGAGGAGAGGGAGAACCTGCAGTGTCTTCCCAGATACGATCAAAGTGTTCCCGCTGTTTGATCCTGGCCAGTGAGCCTTGGCCTTTACCTTCACTGAGGACAAAAGTTCATCTTGCTCAAGCCCCTCTCAACAGCTCCTCAGCAGTTTCCCACTACGCTATCAGAATACTGCAATGTCAAGACAAAACAAAAACCCCCCAAACCTCAAGACCTCCCACTACTCACACATGCTCTTCCTAACCCAAAGAGGGTTGTTAGAGAGCACAAGTGTTCCATTTCTGAATTGCTGCGCTCCCCAACACTGCTCCTTTTCTTGCAGATCAAAACATTTTTCATTTATGACATGAATTATTATTAAGGGGAACCTAATTACCATGCAGTTGAGCCATAGTGCCAGAACCAGCACGTGTGACCTGCAGGCTGTCCTGAACACTCAGCTGGGAAACTCACTGCTCCAGTATGGCAAGCTACCAGGAGAAGGGTAGCAGCAAGGAGTTGAGCAACACTCACCCAGTTTGCTGCAGCCAGCAGTGGTACCAACTGTTGTGGTGCTGGACAAACACACGCTCCCTGCTCTGACATAATTCAAAATTGCTAAGCAAGTTATTGTTTTGCTTAGAAACTAACAGCCCAGATGAAACATACACTAAAAACTTCCTATTCCAGTTTAGGCTCAGCCATTCAACATACATTCCACAGCATGGTTCACTGACACGAAACAGCTTCAACACCTCTTTGCATAAAATTAATTGAAGATTTTTTTTTTTTCCACAGAAGGAGCCATAAACAAAGGTCTTCCCTGTGCATATTGGCAGTGTGAAACTTCTTCCTAATCACATGGGCAGGCTCTGTAATGTTGGTCAATACAGTACATTCATCTGAAGGGAATGAAGGACGCAAAAGCTGTTAGGGAAGTCAGTGCAATGAATCAGGTTAGGAGCTGAAGAAACAAAAGCACACTGAAGTGATTGATTTGACATTAGCAACTATAGGGTCATTACGTGTTCCATTAACTTGAGGACTAATAAAGTTGCTCAGTTCTCCAAAATGGTACCAATTTCCTTCTTTCTGGTTGTGCTTTCAGACTATTTCCACGTTAAAAAAATGCACTTTAGAGAACAATTAATTTCTAGAAGGGGAAGTAAATATTCAGTATAGTTTGGTGTAAAAACATGAGACGGTAGATCTTAGTAATTAATTTCAGCTCCTTCAAATATTAGAGGCTGGCTGATGAAATGGGCAAAGAAACACCACATCCACATATATCTGTTGCATATGTTGGGTTTTTTTCTCACCTATGTTCAAGATCTTCTTCTTAAGCACTTCAGAGGAGAGAAAAGGTTCATCCGCACAAGAGTGGATCACTGTGCCAATGAGCTCAGAGTTTGTGGCCAAAATCCATGTATTCTCCTCATGAAGACTGACCCCAGCCATAGAAGCCACATCATTTACATCATCTTCATCTCTGCTAAAGAGAAAAATCGACCTTTTATGCTTCATTCAGAATAGGTATAAAGAAAGAGCATCTCAACTATCAGCAAACTGCTACATTCATGGATCTTGGAGGCGACCCCTACACAACTGATGCAGAGTGTGGGCGTGGACAGGGCACACAGGCTCCCAAAAGCTTTCACACTTCAGTGCAGTGCCTCTCTAACTCTAATTTGATTAATGCCTCAGTTGCTAGGCATGCAAATCCTTTATATGCAAATGAATTTTTGAGCCAGCTTAGAAACCAAAGACTGAGATAAACCTGGATTAAAAGTCCCCACGAGCCCCCCATCCTGCACCACCACTCACAGTATGAAATGTGTCCTAAAACTCTGGTTGATCAAGTAGAGCTAACTGTGGAATCAAGTTGAACACTGACACAATGAATGATAAACAAGCCCATTTTCTGAGATGCACATCCCATGAAATAAAGCTTACAGCACAAGTGTACTAGCATGGACTTGATCTTCACTTTTCTACTGAGTTCCTTTAAAAAGTAAGATATAAATGCTCTTTGTCCACGTATCAGAACCAACCCAGGCTCTGCCCTTTGAGTCAGTGAAGCTTATATGGGACTTGGCAGTGAAACAAACCAAGTTATTTTTGTTCAAGTTTAGATCACCAAGAGAAAGCCTTTTTGCTTCACAAAGTGACAAAGGCCCTAATGGTGGCTTCAAGGGTTTAGGACCAATCCAGAATATAAGTCTGCAGTATAAATACAGAGAAGTGGAAACACTCAGTTTGAAGGTCTTTTCATTTAGAAAATAAAGAAAAAAAACAAACCAACAAACAACAAAAAAACCACAAAAGACACACACACTCCCGTTGAAAAATATTCTCTGGAAAGGTTTAATAAAATTCACCTTCAGAAAATTCTGTATGGCTTAAAACAATGAGGTAACCAGAAATATGCCATTCTCAGGTCAAATGGGATCTCTTGGAGGCTGTCTTCTGACTGGCTGAAGTTATTAGACCATAGCCTGAGTTTGAGCAATACTTGAAAGATTCAGTGCTGGGATTTTTTCTTAAGCTATAGATGGAATTTCTCTTTTGGGTTTCAATAGCTTTCTGTGGTACAAGTCTTCTCCCACAGACTTATGGAGAAAGCCTGCCTGAAAGTAGTCCAACCTTTCCCTACTCCTCCTGTCATTTGTTTGTGTGCTCTCATGGCTAGGAGTTTCTATGTGATTTATCCAAGGAAAAGGAGACAGAACAGATTCTCAAAACAGCTTAATTAAATCTAACTAGATGTTACAGCTTTCTGACTTGGTTTGTGCCCCGAATCCATCATGCTAAGAAAAGTGTTAAACCCCAGGACTGTCACAACTGTTAGATAGCCCCAGTAACAATTCAAAGCTGAAGTCACTGCTTCCAGAACAGCTTCTCTCCTCCCACCCCTTCACAACCAGCATCTGAGCAGCTCCAAGATCCTCATGCTCTGTCAGCCTAGCAGAGACCCTGACCTTTCAACACCCATGGAAATGAGGCTTCACTGCATGATAATTGAGTGCTAACTGATCTTCACAAGTACACTCCAGTTTCCTCTTCTTAATGACCACTACAGAGAAGTCTTTGCTGGTAACAGAGACAAGAACCCCATAGAAATGTCACAGATCTGCTGATAAAGGAGATGACAAAATCAGCACAACTAGCTCCAAGAACACAGAACACAAGCTACCAGAGCTGCAGATTGACATGGCCCCGATGGACTTCTTGATGGAATCCAAGTAAAAATGTCTGCACCTCAGGTACAACTGTGCAGCATGCAGCTTCAGTAAGTAATTACAGCTTTTAATCTGGCCACATCTCCAAATACTCAAGGAGGAGAAGGTAAACTTCTATACTATACATCTATACACCTTGTTACGTAGACAAATTTCAGTTCTCTAAACCAGCCTTTATCAGGACACTATTTTCTTTAATATTCCCATGCACAGTCTCTCTTGTGAGTACAAACATACAAGAGTTTATATGCAAGGAGACATCTCTACCTGATCTGCTTTAAGGACCAATTCTAACTGCTTCACTGTGGGATATGTTTCCATTAAATCACAAATCTTGATGAAAGATGAATTCATAGCTAAGAAAACACTGCTGCACTGCCAAAAAAATGATCATTAGTGAGCACTACTTCTAAGGAAATGTAATGTTGAGTTTGAGAAGCCATGTTAAGTTTGCTCTTTCTAGTATCTCTTTTCTCCTTGCTCTTGAAACAAAGCACAGTCATTTTAAGTAGGTATCATTTACTTTGAGTAATCTATAAAATTATTCTACTAAGGTGATACATTTAAAATATTCCAGAGTATACATGCAGACATTTCTGTTGGATACTGACTTGCTTTATTTTTATCAATCTCCTTGTAAAGCCCCTCTTCTCCACCACTTCCTTTAGTGCTTTTTACATTTGATCATGACACACTATGAAATCAAGAAGAAAAACTTTCCTTGCTGTTAAAAATCTCCAGTGATTTAAGCTTATCAAGACATGGGGGAAAGCAGCACAGAGTTTTGAGTGTTACCCTGCACGAAGTCAGGTCTGACATTTATACTGAATATTCCACGGGAGCAGAAGCCCAAGCAGTGCAGATGCACTGTGTGTGTATCAGCTGAACAGCGAGTCTTTGGCACCCTCTGCTGTTTGACCAATGCACATGTTTTCTTCTGAATCCATCTGTTTGCTCCACTTCTGACAGCAGTCCAAGGGATAATTAGAAGGATACACCTTACTCCACACCTCCTCCATGCACTGTCACAGACAGATAATGTGGGACAGAACAATTCCAGCAGAGCAAGAACCAGTGAACTCTGTTCCAACACTACATTTCAGAGCTACAAAATTAATTTCTGATTTTGAAAAGCTAATCAGTTATCAGAACTAAAAGCCTTAAGCACTCTTGTAATCTAAGGGCCTAGAGAATATGTCAGAAGCCATAATTAGAGGTGTAGTCAAAGATTTTCACCTCTACATACAGGAACAAGCTTGTAAGAGGAGGTAATAAAAGATTCTGAAATAGAGCAGAGCTTTAGGCAGGTTACCAGCCAGTCCAAACAACAGCCCAATGCTCTGTGGCCAGCTGTAAAAACCAGAGGTGTATCTGCTTTAATCCTATGGAAGGCTTTTAATACAAGGTAACTTTGCTTTAGATTATAACATTCACAGGATGAGGATCAATATGCCCCCCCTACAAGTGAAAAGCTGATACATACTGATGCATGCTGCTTGTAGAATGACACTCTTGTGATAGGATGATGAAAATCCAACTTTATCAGGACAGTTTTCTCATGTTAAGAATAAGTAACATCTGTTATGAGGTAATTTATAGGCTCTCTCTTTCCAATTAGTATTAGAATATGAAAAATAGCATAGCATAAAATTTTTCTAAATAAAGTTGCTTTTATTTGGGCTCTGTTCGTATGTTTGTACCTGCTGCCTTTTGTTCCTTCCCATAGTAAACTTCTGATATTGGTTATTTTTACCTGAAGGATGTTGCTCCATTCTCTTTTGGTTTAGCTTTCTGAACAGGAGATGCTTGCAGCGACAGAATTTTATTTCCTGGCAGGGTAATTTGTTTCAGAACGGAACCTAAAACAAAACAAAGAACATGCCATAGTAGAAAGCAAAAGGCTAAGACAACTGTTTAATCAGCTTGTACTTCAGCAAAGGCTACTGCAGACTCACTAACAACTAATTAGGTCCATCTGAAAACCAGACACTTCAGTCTCACATTCTACATGTTTTGTATGGCCCAGACTCTCAGTAAACACCCTCCTCTGTGCTGACCAGGGAAAGGTTTTAGTAAGAACTGCCTGGCTGAGACAAGCTCACATTATGCATCAACTTGGTCCTGTTGAAGGAAAAACCAAAGTCATGTGAAATGACTCTCAAAAGCATCATGGTTTAAAGGAAGTTCACTGCAAGGAGCTTACTCACAGGATTTTAACAAGTCCAAACATTTGACTGACATCTTTTTAACAGGTGCCAGAAGTAGACATGGCAGAACTCCAAGCAGAGAGTAAAGATGTTCAACTTCTCACACAGGGCTGGTTGCTCCCGACAGACAACAGCCTTCTTACATTCCTACAATCTACTCACAGCCTCCACTTGTTCCTATCCCTCAGCAGTCCCCTCCCTTCTTCATTAAAGAGCTTTCACTTTACCTGCAGGCAGGGGGTTATTTTGAACAGGCATGTTGAGTGACACCCTCTCCCCAGCAGATGTCTGTAGGGTCAGCCTTGAGGGTTGTGGGAGCACAGGTACTTGCTTTATACTGGTTCCTGATGGTTGCTGGACTACCTGCAAGTGGAATATCCAGTGCCAAGGGTGAGAAGAGTTATACATACAGAGAAGTAATAGTATCAACGTGTTCATTTAGCCAGAAGTGCCACTGGGCAACGCACGCACATTGAGACGTGGTTTAAAGCAAACAGCATGCTCAGAAAAATCTTACCTTTTTTTCTTCCACTTCATGACAAGCAATCTTAACACCTGTCAGCGAGTGAGCTTTAAACTCCAGCAGATTCAGTGAGCTCTAACAGATACTTCACTCCTAGTATTGATAACCATACTAGATCAATGTTAAACAATTCATTACACCAAGAGGCTTTCCTATCCTTGTCTTGCTTAACAAACAAATGAACATTGAGTTCAAAAGTATCCCATACACAGAGTTAGAAAGAGAGAACACCAAAACAAATTGAAGTCTTGCAAGAAATCCTTCTTCTGACAAGAATTAGGAGTATACAATATAAAGTTACTAAAGCATTTTTGGAGCCACAACATCAATTGTAAATTGAGATGCTGAGTTTCAAAGCGTTAAGGAAAGTTCACTGAACACATCAGTTAGCAGGACCATGAAGTACCAACCAGCAAGTAGAGCCTCTACACAACATCAGCACACTGCTGAAGGGTAAAAAGGAAGGGGGTTGATAAGTTTTCTTTAAAGAGGCTCTTGAAAGAAGCAAAAGCAGACAGCAGGATGTCATCACAACACACACCTACAGGCACAGTCGATAAGTACTAATTTTTCCTCTTCAGGGGCAGCTATTAAAATGCAAGAAAGTAATAAAATTGCAGCATTCCTTAAAGCCTAATTTCTAAACCTCCTAGCTAGCAGAATGTGGTCTAGAGCTTTTGATATACCCTTTGGAAAAAGTTCTTGATTACATGTAGCAGAAAGATGTACCAAAGCACAAAATTATCAGCATCTTCAGATTGAATCCTGTTTTTATAGCAACAAAAATCTAATATAAAGGAACTTTCAGGGTCAAGAAACCACTTTTTCACCTCTACATCTTTTATTATAACTTTAGAAAGTCTCAAGAGTGCTTGTACAGCACCACTGCAGAAGTTTAATTAAAAAAATATATATATACACTTTAGAAATTAGGCTGTCTCCCTGTGTCATCTAACTTCAGATTTATCAGTAAACATCAGCAGCATCACACATTCACAAAAAAAGAGGTACTTTGTGTAGCAAGTAGGATACACCTCACCCACCCCCATATTAATAATCCAGGTGGAGATTTGGAAGCAAGTCAAGTAACAGAGAAGACTAAATCTACAAGGTACAGAAAGCATGGGCTGGCAGTAAAGCTCATTTTCCATTTGCCATTCTAGCTGCTACACTAACAAAAGCTGGAAGTCCTTGGGACTCACAACAGGAGAAGACAACAACCCTAGAAACTCTGACATGGATGTAACACCAATCAAACAGGTTACCAAAGCAGGCAGTATTTGTGAGGAAGAGCAATCACTGCTTTTCTTCAGGTTAGCAGCAGGAAGCAATAAGGAAAAGGGACTGTTCCTTTGTGCTCCATTACATAGGCTGACAGAGGCATCAGGATAAAAACCACCAACATTCTTAAGAGAAAACCAAAAAAGCAGCTTCCCACTGACAGCATGGACACAGCTGCCTGGGGGACTCTTTGATAGCCTTTCTTGAAGGTGTTTTACATTCGGAAAGCAAAGTTCAGAGATCAGCAGAGATGTTGAGGTAACATCACACACTAGAGTGGAATTGCTTCATGAGGAAAGCCTCCCCACCAGCTGAATGCAAACACATATATCCAGGAAAGAAAACTCCTGAAAAATGATGGAGGAGACTCTCTGTTCAAGAGAGCTCAGCTCTGAGGGGACTCAACACTAAAACTCACTTAAGAACAAGTAGTTGGGACAAGAAGGAGCACTTCACTCCTTGTTTCCATTATTAGCAATGTCCAGGGAACAAGTCTCACTGGTAATTGCAGGGAATAAACCACAGAACTCTTTCTCTTTATGCTTAACATGTTGTAGTCTCACAGCAGCTCTCTCACCACTGGAGGCTGATAATGTACATTTTCAGTCCTTGTGCTTTAACAAGAGACAAAGCAATGCTACAGCAGGACAAGCTTTATTCCAAGATGAAACTTGTCTGTAAGCCAATGCCCTTCAATGAGGCTGTGTTAAGAAAGTCAGCAGAAGGGAACCCTTCCAAATGTGCAACTCTGACAGCACAGGCATGCCATCAATCCCAACAGCATCCCCAGAGAGCAGCTCCCTCAGAGTCTACCAGAGAAACCCAGAGTCCTCATAATCATGCTACAGAGATTAAAGTTACATGTTCCATCACTCCAGGCACCGTTTTGATATTGAAATACTGCACTGCTGCATTTTTAAGCACCACCAACATTAGCACAGAGCTGGCATGTGGAAGTTTGCTTTACATTCCTCAAGCACAAGAGACCTAAATTAGGAATGGGCATGCAGAGGGAGGGTATGGCATCAGACAACCTGAGGGCTGGAAAGGGAAAGAAATTGCTGGCAGCATCAGATGGACAGATTTGCACAGCTGGCAAGTGCTTCCCTTCAGCTGGCAGCAGGACCCTTCTGTTTAGGGAGGGGCGGCCTGCATTTGTTTTCTTGTGGGAGGAAACAGACCCTCTGTCCTTTCAAGGAAAGGCAGCAGAAAGCCCTAGAAGGTGCATGTGCTTCTACTATCTTGCTCTTTGTGCTAATTGGTTGTCTGAACAAACACCAAGCTCCTGATACGGCTAAGCTGCAAAGTGGTCAACTCAGCCTTTCAGCTAAATTCAAGACCAAAATTAAATAGGTATTTTGAAATGCAAGTATTTTAATCACTGTGCCTGGGATCAGGATAAAAACATGCTTTGTATGCAAGTCAATGTTTGTAAGACATGGTGAAGAAGAGAATCTGCAATAGGCTGCTATGCTGCAGAGAAGTCATTTCTTGAGCTCACCAATATCATATTCAAGAAGTGTTTCAGCTCCCCAGTGTAGAGTTTAGCTTCCTTCTCTATTTGTACAGATGGTCAACCTTTCCCCTGGATTACATGGCTTGCTGTGTAGCCAACAAACTGCTCTCCAGACCTTGTACAACCTAAAGAAGCCCTCGTTTTCTTCTGGCTGAAATTTCAAATGTAGTCCTCAAAGACAGTATGGGTACCAGCTCCTTTTCCAATTTGGCTTTGGCTGCTGCTATCAAAGACTGTCAGTGCATATGCTTGATGAATGTTTGGAGGTGGTCTGTTCTGGGGATGTGTTTTTATGGGGGGTGGGGTTGTTATTGCTATATGAATCTGCTCATAAATACAACCCTCCATCATCCCTGTACAGGTGAGTGCCTTGTTCTTTTTAAGCAAGTCTGGAAAGGTGAAAAGCTGGTGGCATAAACTATTTAGAATGCAGTATTTAGAATGCAGGATTACACCCCCCTTAAGCACTTTGAAAGGAATAAAATGGAAAAAGCAAAACATCTTGGGATCTGAATACTGTTAAATCAAGTATACAAAATAAAGAAACTACAAAGGAAATTCACACACCAGATGCCCTGCTATAACTGAAGAAAGTAAATCTTGCTTCCCAGGACATCCGATTTTTTCCTTCTTTCTAAGGAAAGAAATCTTTACAAGGAAGTCCTATTCAAGAATTGTGTTCTTTATCTGCCAAAGGGAGACTATTCTCTCAAAATACCTGAGAAAAGACTGACAGGTAGATCTGTGAGCTAGCATACTACTTGGTATCTCAAACACCCATAAACCAAACCTAATGTATTTCAGTGTTGCTCTCTTGGGTATACCTGTGATCCAGTTTGTTGGTAATTAACATTAGCAAGAGGTTAACCTGTGCCAAGAAAAAAAAAATATTAACACATTGCCTTTTGAGGGTATTGTTTTAGCAGGACATTTAATCCTCCTGGAATTTGTTAGCTAATGAGGCCTGATAGAAAATAGTATTATTCATAATTAAATGAACAGTCTTAGTAAAATTGGAGNTCACACACTAGAGTGGAATTGCTTCATGAGGAAAGCATCCCCACCAGCTGAATGCAAACACATATATCCAGGAAAGAAAACTCCTGAAAAATGATGGAGGAGACTCTCTGTTCAAGAGAGCTCAGCTCTGAGGGGACTCAACACTAAAACTCACTTAAGAACAAGTAGTTGGGACAAGAAGAAGCACTTCACTCCTTGTTTCCATTATTAGCAATGTCCAGGGAACAAGTCTCACTGGTAATTGCAGGGAATAAACCACAGAACTCTTTCTCTTTATGCTTAACATGTTGTAGTCTCACAGCAGCTCTCTCACCACTGGAGGCTGATAATGTACATTTTCAGTCCTTGTGCTTTAACAAGAGACAAAGCAATGCTACAGCAGGACAAGCTTTATTCCAAGATGAAACTTGTCTGTAAGCCAATGCCCTTCAATGAGGCTGTGTTAAGAAAGTCAGCAGAAGGGAACCCTTCCAAATGTGCAACTCTGACAGCACAGGCATGCCATCAATCCCAACAGCATCCCCAGAGAGCAGCTCCCTCAGAGTCTACCAGAGAAACCCAGAGTCCTCATAATCATGCTACAGAGATTAAAGTTACATGTTCCATCACTCCAGGCACCGTTTTGATATTGAAATACTGCACTGCTGCATTTTTAAGCACCACCAACATTAGCACAGAGCTGGCATGTGGAAGTTTGCTTTACATTCCTCAAGCACAAGAGACCTAAATTAGGAATGGGCATGCAGAGGGAGGGTATGGCATCAGACAACCTGAGGGCTGGAAAGGGAAAGAAATTGCTGGCAGCATCAGATGGACAGATTTGCACAGCTGGCAAGTGCTTCCCTTCAGCTGGCAGCAGGACCCTTCTGTTTAGGGAGGGGCGGCCTGCATTTGTTTTCTTGTGGGAGGAAACAGACCCTCTGTCCTTTCAAGGAAAGGCAGCAGAAAGCCCTAGAAGGTGCATGTGCTTCTACTATCTTGCTCTTTGTGCTAATTGGTTGTCTGAACAAACACCAAGCTCCTGATACGGCTAAGCTGCAAAGTGGTCAACTCAGCCTTTCAGCTAAATTCAAGACCAAAATTAAATAGGTATTTTGAAATGCAAGTATTTTAATCACTGTGCCTGGGATCAGGATAAAAACATGCTTTGTATGCAAGTCAATGTTTGTAAGACATGGTGAAGAAGAGAATCTGCAATAGGCTGCTATGCTGCAGAGAAGTCATTTCTTGAGCTCACCAATATCATATTCAAGAAGTGTTTCAGCTCCCCAGTGTAGAGTTTAGCTTCCTTCTCTATTTGTACAGATGGTCAACCTTTCCCCTGGATTACATGGCTTGCTGTGTAGCCAACAAACTGCTCTCCAGACCTTGTACAACCTAAAGAAGCCCTCGTTTTCTTCTGGCTGAAATTTCAAATGTAGTCCTCAAAGACAGTATGGGTACCAGCTCCTTTTCCAATTTGGCTTTGGCTGCTGCTATCAAAGACTGTCAGTGCATATGCTTGATGAATGTTTGGAGGTGGTCTGTTCTGGGGATGTGTTTTTATGGGGGGTGGGGTTGTTATTGCTATATGAATCTGCTCATAAATACAACCCTCCATCATCCCTGTACAGGTGAGTGCCTTGTTCTTTTTAAGCAAGTCTGGAAAGGTGAAAAGCTGGTGGCATAAACTATTTAGAATGCAGTATTTAGAATGCAGGATTACACCCCCCTTAAGCACTTTGAAAGGAATAAAATGGAAAAAGCAAAACATCTTGGGATCTGAATACTGTTAAATCAAGTATACAAAATAAAGAAACTACAAAGGAAATTCACACACCAGATGCCCTGCTATAACTGAAGAAAGTAAATCTTGCTTCCCAGGACATCCGATTTTTTCCTTCTTTCTAAGGAAAGAAATCTTTACAAGGAAGTCCTATTCAAGAATTGTGTTCTTTATCTGCCAAAGGGAGACTATTCTCTCAAAATACCTGAGAAAAGACTGACAGGTAGATCTGTGAGCTAGCATACTACTTGGTATCTCAAACACCCATAAACCAAACCTAATGTATTTCAGTGTTGCTCTCTTGGGTATACCTGTGATCCAGTTTGTTGGTAATTAACATTAGCAAGAGGTTAACCTGTGCCAAGAAAAAAAAAATATTAACACATTGCCTTTTGAGGGTATTGTTTTAGCAGGACATTTAATCCTCCTGGAATTTGTTAGCTAATGAGGCCTGATAGAAAATAGTATTATTCATAATTAAATGAACAGTCTTAGTAAAATTGGAGATCAGAACTCTGAACAGCTCCTTGAGCTAATTTGTACATTTTGGTTAATATATCACTAAACATCATCAAGCCACCTGTGCCTGCAAAGTACCCAGGGTAGGAACTACCAAGGTAGAGAGCCTGGAGTCCCTGAGAGGTAGCTGCAGCACAGTCCTAAAAGGGCATCTCACAGTAATTAAGGTAAGCATCCCATTAGCAGTTTTTGCCTTTTCTTTCAGCATAGCCTGGCTGCACACACAGCAGGAGTCAGAACTCAGATCCCCCTATGTCTCAAGCTGGGTGCTTAGGCTGGTGGAATGGTGGTTGGCATGCCTTGCAAGACAGTGAGCTTACAGCTTGGCTTTTGAATCACCATTTCAGCAAGAGCTCAATATCCCTTATCTATGACAAAGATAACTGATTAACTGAGGACAACTAGCTTCATCTGCTCAAAAAAAAAAAAAAAAAAAAAAAAANAAAAAAAAAAAAAAAAAAAAAAAAAGGCTAAGCTCCAAATTGGTATCCTCTGTACAAAATGGGAAGTGTCAAAGTAAAGAAACCTGGTTACAACAAAGCAGAGAAATTCATCTTACCAATTGCTTCACTTTAACCACCTGCTGAGCCCCCACTGTCTGTGCAATGATGGAGTTTGGCTGTTTGATTTTAATACTGACTGGAGTTCGAATGACTGGTTTCAGAGGCTGGAGAGGTGTTGTTGCTGAAGATGCCACTGTAGAGACCAGCACTGGCTTCGTAGACGGGAGGGAGGACGTTGCTACCGCAGAGGTGAAGACTGGCTTGACAGTTTGGACAGCAGTCAGTCCTGTTGTTGCTGCTGTGGTGGTGAGAATCAAAGGTGCAGGTTGAAGAGATGATGTCAAAACTGCAGAGGAAGGAACAGGCTTCACTGTCTGCAAGGAAGCTGTTGCCAATGCACTGGCAAGAACTGGTTTAATAATCGGAGAGGCTGTAACTGCTCCAGAGGCAGACACAGGTTTTACAACTGGAGAGGCTGTAACTGCTCCAGAGGCAGACACTGGCTGTACAACTGGAGGGACTGTGACTGCTCCAGAGACAGACACTGGCTGTATAACTGGAGAGACTGTGACTGCTCCAGAGGCAGAAACTGGCTTTACAACTGGAGTGGCTGTGACTGTTCCAAAGGCAGAAACTGGCTTTACAACTGGAAGAGAAGCTGTTGCTACAGCCGAGGTTGTCACTGCTCTTGGAGGAGCTGCTGCTGCAGAGAGACAAGTGGAAACAGCTTCTTGGGTTGGAGCTGGCTGCTGCAGACACTGCTGGATAAAGCTCTGAGCATTGGGCATTAGCTGCCGTAAGGCAAGCATGCTTTTCTGGAAGAAAAAATGAAAAAACACTGGAAGTAACATCAGCAGAGCCTTCCACAACACTAATACATTAGCAATTGAATCCTCTTCCTCATCTCCCAATTTATATTGCAATAAATTGCTAATTCCAAACCAGTTTTGCTACAATTCAGGCACCCTTTAAATTGATGATGCTACTGCACAGTGAAGAGCACAAGAATTAACCAACACGGGCTGAGCAAATAGCCACCATAGCTTGACTGCACATAGCAAATCCCATGTATAGGGAAACTCATCCACAACTTTTTGTTTAGTTCTTTCAATTTGGAATTTATGTATGAGAATAAGACCATTTTAACTGCTTTACTACCTAAAAAAAAGAAAATAAATGCTTTGCCAAAAACCTGCTCTACTGTAACAGCTGTGTTTAGTCCACAGAGCCTGTCTGACAGAGAACTACAAATTATCCAATGAAGTCAGTAAAGAAGCTCTGAAGATCCCAGCCCTTCTACACCAGTACAGCTGGAGCTACACTAGAGGGGGATATCACTTTAGTAATGTCTGCATAGCTGCAGAAGCACAGATTAAGCCAGACAGTTCTCTGCAACAGGAGAACTTTAGGAAAGGTATCCAGCAACATTTCATTTTTACTACACCTCTGTTTGAGAAGGTTAATGGACAGAATAATCTTCGAGCCCTCTACAGCTTTTTCTCCTTGACTATATACAATCTATTATGGCTCAGAATCGAGGGAAATCAGTCTTGCAGCAACCTGTGTAGTCTCACAACCCCTTTCCCCCCCAACCCTTAAGAGCTTTGGAAGTTTGCAAGATTCTCCAGCAGGGCTGTTGCTCTGGGCTTCATGAAAAAGCACAATGTCTCACATGCTAATATACCAAGTGAATAGATTGTGTGCACATCCAGACCTTCTGCAGCACAACTATCTTTAATGTTCACCTGCTTTTCTTTCAAAAGGCTGTTCAGCATTCCCCATGCTCCTAATGTAATTTATTTACCAAAAGCACCCAGCAGATTTGAAAATTCAAGCAGGCTTCACAGCCAAAGTCACTGTACTTTATTGGAACAGACAAAACAAAACATGTACAACTTCATCAAAAACCTGCAGCTCAAAGATAAGAAACAACTCCAGAGAGTCCTCCCTAAAATTCCACTTCACTACCTAAAAATGGATTGGCAACAAGCCGTATCAGGGTTTTTTTTTAGACTGGAGTTGCAAGCATTTCCCCCACAAACAGGGCCAATAGGAATCCTCAGAGCACCTTAGAGAAGGGCTCCTGAAGTCAGCTGCCACTTGGCACCAGGTCCTGCCACAGCTGCTCCAGCTTACAGACCAGATCTAACTGGTGTGCATCACATAGACTTCTTTTCTCAAGTAAACAAAAAGCAATCGAGGTGCAAGATGTTTTGAAGACAAGATGTTCCAGTCCCTTCAGCATCCTCACAGCCTCCACTGGACTCTCTAGTATTTCCCTGTCCCACCTGAACTGGGGAGCCCAGAACTGGACACTGTGATTCACCAGGGCAGTGTAGAGGGGGAAGAAAACCTCCTTTGACCTGCTGGCCACACTCTTATTTATGCCCCCCAAGGACACCACTGGCCTTCTTGACCACAAGGGCCCATTGCTGTCCCATGGAGAACTTGTCAGCCACCACAAAAAAAGCAAAGCCCATGCTCTAGGCTGTTTGGTTTTCTAGCTTTCATAGGGACATTTAAGAAGCCTCCAGGGAATTAAAGAGAACAAATAAGTGACCAAGATGAAAGTTTTCTATTAAGCCCTGCAGAGACTCACAGCAAACTTGCAAGAGAAGCATTTAAAGGCTGCCACTGTAACAAAAAGATTGAGCCCACACTTGAGCAGATTAACACCAGCCACCTAAAGTAACACCAGCATTATCACAAGCTTTGTTGTATGTGCTGTCAAATAGTAAGTGGACAAACTGCAAAAAAACCTCTTGTCCCAGCTTTATCACTTGAATCCCCACCATGCCTGTAATGAACCCCAAGGAGAAGCACAAGAACTCCGTGTACATGGCAGTTAAGTAAATGTAACCAAGTTCTCCATGTTTTTACTGAGATTTAACACTTGCTGTACAGCAGAGATGTTAATTTTTATGTTGTTAGTAACACTTCTAATCATAGTACAGTGGCAAGAGAGTATTTTTTTAATTTACATGATTATTTGCTTTAATAGAGGTGGAGCTGTCCTGGGTTATTTCACCTAAACTGCAGTAACCAGACTTTCTGGAGAAAGAGGGGTAGGTTTTTTTCTGCCTCCAGTTAAACACAAACCAGAAGACAAATTCTTTTTGAGCTTAAATACTGCATAAGCTGTGCACAGCCACTGTTGTCAGTCTTCTGTAATAGAACTCAGAATAGCTGCAGTTTTAATGAGTAAGTAAAAGGTCATCATAGTATAGCTGCTCTACTGTAGATGCACCAGCTTCCAAAATATTAGTCTCCACAAATGACTAGAGGGTGATTACTCTCCAATTTAAGAAAACAGACTAAATTGCTCCCCTAAAATCCCCCTCCCTCCAAAAAATTGTCTTTCCAAGAGCAACAGTCATGCAGGTTCAGCATCATTGCCTCAAGGGACCTGAGCAAATACCTATTTGAATGCTCTGACTGCTTTTTTCTGGTCCTCTCCCCTCCTCTCATTCAATGTTGTATATCCACAATCAGGCACTTACCTTGAGAAAAGGAACTAAATAGGGCTGTGGAGATGACTTGAGTTCAATGTACAGCTTCTTTGTAAATTCTTCTGGTTCAATTTTTGCTTCCTAAGAAGAAAGTAAAATTACAATGGTTAAGTTATAACTATGAAACTGCCATTTTTTTTCCCCCCAGATGTATCAAAACTTCACAGGAATTTACATTATCATGGAATTGTTCAATTTCAATACTCAAATGCTTTTTTCCTCCTGTATTTTTAAACAAAAAGGCTTATGATAAAATGATGCTGTGTCTAAAATTATGTTGTGATTTAGATACAGTATTATCAATTACTTGCTTCAACCACAGGCAGTTAACACACTCAAGGATACTTGTTCAACAACCATTCACTGAAGTGCACTGATAGAAACAAGTTTATAAGTAGCATTGATCCTTTTGAGTACCTTGTTGTTATGCAGATATTTTAAATCCACTACAAGGTTTGGGCTTTTTCCCTCCTGTACAGGTCATTTATCTGCATAACGAACAATTTAAAGAGACTGGAGACAAAAGACAACTCTGGTTTTGAAAAACAATCCTAGTCTAATGCATAGGTAGCATAATAAAGTGGAACACTCAACACTCTCTCAAAAGCAGGAGAAGCATCAGAACATCACTTCTGCACATCACTGCAGTTAACAGTCCTCTGGGGCTTGCACATTACTCTTCTTTCTTAATACTTTCTGCTCTGCCCCAACACAAACACCTGACTCAAGGGCTTGGGAGGCTTAAGAAGCTGCAGCAGACTTCTGAGGCCCCTCAACTCACTACATCAGCTGGGGTGGTAGGTAGCTCCAGACACTGCTGCCCTTTCTCACACTCCCAGGTGAGACCCTGCCACAGTCACCAAGAACACAACCTGCTCCCAGAAGACACAGACACACAAGGAAGAGGGACCACAGCACCAATCTCTGTCTCTGCAGAGAAATTACTCCTCTCATCCATATGCTCCTTGCAGAACAACTGTCCCAAGGATCTACATGACCAGAGAGAGGGTTTAAGGACAGTGTATTTACAGACAAACAGAACTTGGAGCAGTAATTTGGTCTGCTGCCTGTTAGGTCTCCAGGAGCTGTGGACACAGGTCACTGAGGTACCACCAATAGATGCAAGATGTGTAGACTACATCTCAGTGCCTTCAAGGCACTTGACATCCACTTCTTGAGATGCTGCCTTAAGGACCATTTTACATCACAGCTTTTGCTGCCCTCATACATATGAAACATTAATTTACTTTACATTTACACCATATGCATATAGTGAGTGGTAGAAGAACAGCTTTTTCAAAATACTACAAAAAGCAAACAAGCACAGATTTCATGGTGTATTAATGTAAGAGGAAAACTATTATTAAAATAAAGAAATAAAAGCACTGTAAGCACAAGAAGGAACAACCCCAGTATGTTCTACACAAGCAAGGTGTATAGTCTTTGGCAGAGAAATCAAATTTTTGCAAGGCTGAATCTTCAGACAACCTGCTCCCTGAAATTATCTCTCTGTCTGCACCATCTCCAAAGTCCTCTGGTGTCACTAGCAGAGCCATCCCCCTCCAACAGCTACAATGGAATATCAAAACAGCAGCAGTGGTCAAATGCCAAGGCAAGAAGTGGCAGAAGAAATTGTTACCAAGAAAACCCAGCTGTGCTGGGGTACTGCACAAAACAGCACATGGAGGCCACCTGCAAGGAGAGAGGGTT
Organism: Ceyx cyanopectus; assembly: GCA_013401355.1. Taxonomy (NCBI): domain Eukaryota; kingdom Metazoa; phylum Chordata; class Aves; order Coraciiformes; family Alcedinidae; genus Ceyx; species Ceyx cyanopectus. Next base: position 31,523 of record VYZU01070756.1, read on the forward strand.
TGGCAGCCACCACATTATCTTCTCCATTCCACTGTCCAAACATATCAATCATGTCATGCTTGTTCCACTAGAGCTTCACAGATAACCTGTAAGTTGGTTCTGTCTTGGGAGTAAAGCAGTAGTATGGACTTAGTACTGCACTACAACCTCCATGGTAATAATTTCACAATTGAGGACTCAAAACTACACTAAGTTAACAAAAAGTAAAAGCATCTCAGCCCCAGAAGCTATGTTAACACTAACAGCTCCTGCTGTCACTTACCCATGTGCATATAAGGAAACAGGAATGTGAAGGGGGGGAAATACAGCATGAGATCCAGATAAAATAAGTGACAAGGTAAGAATTAAACAGTGTCAGATGTACTCAGTCACAAATCCATCTCTTCAGCTGCTTAAAAAAAAAAGGCAAGGAACAAACCTACAATGAAGTCAATGCCAAGAGCTGTATATAAATTATGAGTTTTGTTAAAAATAAAAAAAGCAACAAGTCTCACCAAGAGATTTTGCACCAGATTCTTCACATTCTGCCCCATCTCAGAGGTTTGAGGTCCACCAGATGCCAGTTTTATTAGCGTGGCAAGAAAATTCTTGCATTTCTTCACGTTGTCTAGCATCTCCTAGCATGGAAATAAAGAGAAGACTGCTAGACGTTGCATTGGCTCTCCAACCTCTGATGAATATAGAGAATGTTAATTTTTAATTAAAAACTTTTTCCCCCCGCCCCCCTCCTTACTGTAGAAGTGCTGGTCTGTGCTACTGTTGTGCCCTCTGCTTTCACAGAGGCTGCCTTTTGGGAGATAGCTTGTGCAGGTGGTCCTGTAACTGGAAGTTTTACAGGTGTTCCAGTACTCGAAGGCTTTCCAGCAGGAGCTGTAGTAACAGTAGCTGTTGCAGCTGCTGCCTGAAAAGAAAAATTAACACTTCTTAAGCAAAGACTAATGTGAGGAACATGCTGTATTCTGCTAGCACATGAGGTAGTGCCCTCGCTCCACGAAACTATTTAAAATATAAATAAGCTATTTTTATCTTTGCTTTTAAAGTTTGGATTCATTTGCTTTGCAAGGTTTTTATTTAATGAAGTGACAGAAACCCACCCCCAGCTGTAATTCTGTTTTGAAATCAAGAGCCGGGGGAAAAATGTCAAAGGCTCCCCCAGGCTGAAGCACTGCCTCAACTTCAAGTGAAGAGACAAAAGTTGTCTTGAACAAATCAATATATTAACTTTGCCAGGCTCCTACAGTCTAAGACTAATAAATTTTGGACACTGTTAAGATGGGTGATTCTTCTCTGAAGATAAATATGACCTGAAGTAATGATTTCTCTTCCTTTCTTCCCCTGCAGCTCCTCTCCCAGTTGCAATATTCCTCCCTCTTCCTATCACATGGTAAGTAAAAGATGTTGTGTCCACTTTGGAGGGATGCATGTGCCAGCAGAAGCAGCCAACTGAGCAAATATACCCAACAAGTTCCTCCTGCCTTTTCCTCTCCTCTTCCCAGACACAAACCCTTACAAAATTTAGTTATTTTGAGATGTCTTTTTAAAAATCTCATTAANGTTTAAGGACAGTGTATTTACAGACAAACAGAACTTGGAGCAGTAATTTGGTCTGCTGCCTGTTAGGTCTCCAGGAGCTGTGGACACAGGTCACTGAGGTACCACCAATAGATGCAAGATGTGTAGACTACATCTCAGTGCCTTCAAGGCACTTGACATCCACTTCTTGAGATGCTGCCTTAAGGACCATTTTACATCACAGCTTTTGCTGCCCTCATACATATGAAACATTAATTTACTTTACATTTACACCATATGCATATAGTGAGTGGTAGAAGAACAGCTTTTTCAAAATACTACAAAAAGCAAACAAGCACAGATTTCATGGTGTATTAATGTAAGAGGAAAACTATTATTAAAATAAAGAAATAAAAGCACTGTAAGCACAAGAAGGAACAACCCCAGTATGTTCTACACAAGCAAGGTGTATAGTCTTTGGCAGAGAAATCAAATTTTTGCAAGGCTGAATCTTCAGACAACCTGCTCCCTGAAATTATCTCTCTGTCTGCACCATCTCCAAAGTCCTCTGGTGTCACTAGCAGAGCCATCCCCCTCCAACAGCTACAATGGAATATCAAAACAGCAGCAGTGGTCAAATGCCAAGGCAAGAAGTGGCAGAAGAAATTGTTACCAAGAAAACCCAGCTGTGCTGGGGTACTGCACAAAACAGCACATGGAGGCCACCTGCAAGGAGAGAGGGTTTGGCAGCCACCACATTATCTTCTCCATTCCACTGTCCAAACATATCAATCATGTCATGCTTGTTCCACTAGAGCTTCACAGATAACCTGTAAGTTGGTTCTGTCTTGGGAGTAAAGCAGTAGTATGGACTTAGTACTGCACTACAACCTCCATGGTAATAATTTCACAATTGAGGACTCAAAACTACACTAAGTTAACAAAAAGTAAAAGCATCTCAGCCCCAGAAGCTATGTTAACACTAACAGCTCCTGCTGTCACTTACCCATGTGCATATAAGGAAACAGGAATGTGAAGGGGGGGAAATACAGCATGAGATCCAGATAAAATAAGTGACAAGGTAAGAATTAAACAGTGTCAGATGTACTCAGTCACAAATCCATCTCTTCAGCTGCTTAAAAAAAAAAGGCAAGGAACAAACCTACAATGAAGTCAATGCCAAGAGCTGTATATAAATTATGAGTTTTGTTAAAAATAAAAAAAGCAACAAGTCTCACCAAGAGATTTTGCACCAGATTCTTCACATTCTGCCCCATCTCAGAGGTTTGAGGTCCACCAGATGCCAGTTTTATTAGCGTGGCAAGAAAATTCTTGCATTTCTTCACGTTGTCTAGCATCTCCTAGCATGGAAATAAAGAGAAGACTGCTAGACGTTGCATTGGCTCTCCAACCTCTGATGAATATAGAGAATGTTAATTTTTAATTAAAAACTTTTTCCCCCCGCCCCCCTCCTTACTGTAGAAGTGCTGGTCTGTGCTACTGTTGTGCCCTCTGCTTTCACAGAGGCTGCCTTTTGGGAGATAGCTTGTGCAGGTGGTCCTGTAACTGGAAGTTTTACAGGTGTTCCAGTACTCGAAGGCTTTCCAGCAGGAGCTGTAGTAACAGTAGCTGTTGCAGCTGCTGCCTGAAAAGAAAAATTAACACTTCTTAAGCAAAGACTAATGTGAGGAACATGCTGTATTCTGCTAGCACATGAGGTAGTGCCCTCGCTCCACGAAACTATTTAAAATATAAATAAGCTATTTTTATCTTTGCTTTTAAAGTTTGGATTCATTTGCTTTGCAAGGTTTTTATTTAATGAAGTGACAGAAACCCACCCCCAGCTGTAATTCTGTTTTGAAATCAAGAGCCGGGGGAAAAATGTCAAAGGCTCCCCCAGGCTGAAGCACTGCCTCAACTTCAAGTGAAGAGACAAAAGTTGTCTTGAACAAATCAATATATTAACTTTGCCAGGCTCCTACAGTCTAAGACTAATAAATTTTGGACACTGTTAAGATGGGTGATTCTTCTCTGAAGATAAATATGACCTGAAGTAATGATTTCTCTTCCTTTCTTCCCCTGCAGCTCCTCTCCCAGTTGCAATATTCCTCCCTCTTCCTATCACATGGTAAGTAAAAGATGTTGTGTCCACTTTGGAGGGATGCATGTGCCAGCAGAAGCAGCCAACTGAGCAAATATACCCAACAAGTTCCTCCTGCCTTTTCCTCTCCTCTTCCCAGACACAAACCCTTACAAAATTTAGTTATTTTGAGATGTCTTTTTAAAAATCTCATTAATCAGAAGATTCAGAAGCTCCAGCAACAGAATAATGAACGTTTAGGGGAAAAACAAGACCACAAAGGCCTCTCTCCTTTCCAAGACAGCTTAAATAGTTTCAAGAGGAAAATCTATGTATTTTCTAAAATATGAAGCAGAAATACTTTAAAGGAAGAAACAAAACACAACACACCCCAACCCCCAACACAATTCTTCCCATACAACAGAATACAGAATGAGTAAAAGACTTTGCCTCTATAAAAGCTTTTGATTTACCAACTTGAAAACTCAAATGCCAGATTGAACCTGCATGTGACAGAAAACTAAGTTTCAGGTTAGCATTAGAAAACCTAAATTTGGGTGTTTTCCCTCCAAACAAATCAAGAGGAAGTGAAATCCTGGTGTTGCAGGCTAAATTCTAGGTTCAGATCTACATAAAACAATTACTTTCATTGACTCTTAACACATTTAAACACCTCAGATTAGTCCCACAATCACAAATTAATACTTGCTAATTGCATTAATGATAAAACAGTAACACAAGAGCCTTTCCTGGATAAAACAAAAAACTAATCAGAGTTGGATAGACATCACATAGACTATCAAAAAGCTTTTAAAGACTTTCAGGATAGGGAAAATTAATGAACCTCCATTTAAAGCTAAAGCAAAACCCTGGCACTTTTGCAATTTATTTATAATTTTTTTTTTTCCTGGGTGGGTCCCCCCCTCCCCACACTGCTGCCAGCTTGATATGAAAAAAAAAAGCTACCAAAAAGCTTTCAGCTTAGACTCCCACTGTTGGTAACACTTAAATAGCTCTCTGCAGGATCTTTGCCACCACCACTGCCTCTTCCAACAAAGAGGCTCAGCAGCTCTAAGACCACAGGGAGACAAGCTGGGCATGAGAATCCCACAAACAGATGGACGGGAGGGAGAGGAAGGGGACAGAGTACAGATCTGTCAAGCTGCAATGCCCTGGGCTTTAAAAAGTCGAAAACATGAGGTTCACAGGAGCTCATCTCTTGCAAATTCCAGCATGTTTACACATCAAGACCAGAACGGCACTTTATCAGCTGAGGGACAGAACAACAGGAAGGCTGCTGGACCCTCTTCCCAGGAAGATGAATATATGGGAATTAACTTCTGTCATCTGCCCTCAACCTTTTTCACTACTGACAATTCTCATTCTCACTTCGAACAACAGAGAAACAGTCGCCAAAAAAAAAAAAATAAATGGCATTAATCCTGCATATTTTGAAGCAATTTCAGAAGAAGTAGTGCTCTGCATCTAAATGAAAGTGCCCCAGCATGATGCTAATTAGATACTTTGCAGCTTCGTGACCCCATCTGGGAAGAAGGTAAAAAATGAAAAAGTGCAAGTATTTTGTCTGACCTCAGAGTTTAAATATGCAGGAATGCTAAAAAAAAAGGAAATATTTTTGTAGATGACGAGAATAATCCTGGAGTTGGTAACAAGTTGTACTTTACATAAGATAGGAGATGCACAATGAAGCCAAGGACAGCTTCCTCTCCACTCCCACTTTTTGTGAGGACATGATATTTCCACACAAACATTCCTCTTTTGTAAACTCAATAAACCTCTCAAGACCAAAATTAGCAAGTTCCTTAGGGACTGATGAATGAACCACTGCCAAGGAAATGAGACCCAAGGGCTCCTCCTTCCTGTCCCCGGGCAGCTCCCACAGCCCTGTGCCCAGACTCCCCTGGTAGCACTCTTGTCTTGCCCACCCCAAGGAGAGGAGAGCAGTGGCCCTGCAATGCCAGGGTGTTTCCATAATGCACCTATTTACTCTTCACTGTACCAGGAGCTTGTACAGAGGGCTTTGCAATCCTCTGCAAAACAGAAGGGCTCCAAGGAAGCCACTCCAAACAAAGCTGTGTGTAAGGAATATCTGTCAATGCTCTTAGGCAGAGTGTCTGCTGTTCCACTCTATGCAAAACAGAATATGTATTAAGAAAGGCCTCTGGGTTTTCCCTGTTAGCCCCAACATTATTCATCTGTAGTGTGAAGAAAGAGGGAAAAAGATCACAGAGTTGTGAGTATCAGTTGCTGATAGAGAAGAACAGCAGAAGGACAAATTTGGAAGTCAGACTGATACCACAGCCAGTGAATGAATCCCCCAATCCTTCCAACACCCTCAAGGTCAAGGACATAACAAACAGCATGGTTTTTGAATGACTGATCCTGCTCATTTACCAAGTGCTTGCTCAACTGCTACAGAACAGTCTCCTTCAAGGTCTTGTTCACAAAAGCTATGTACAAGTCAGACTTCTTCCCAATCTCTCCTCCAGATTGAGGAAAACAGAATATTTTAGCTGCAGAAAGAGGTTTTATTTTCTTCACATGTGCTTATCTAGATCTCTGGTCCCCAAGAAAGGAGGAAGAACTGTATCCAGTCTCATATTCTGTAGGTAGCAGGATCAGAAAAAGTCCTACAACATTTTTCTCTGCAAAAAAATAAAGATGACCTAGGAAATAAAACAAAAATACTAAACCAAAGAAAAAACACTATCTAAAAATAAGGAAGTATTTCCAACCACTGTCTGTTTACAGCTGTATCTGTGGAACCTGTCTACCAAATTCAATTATAGAACAGAGGTCTTCAGATAAGACCTTCCTTCAGCTTTTAATGAGGGGGAAAATAAATGTATACCTGAAAAACAGCTTGACTAGTGCAGACAGCTCATCTTCTTCCCCTCAACAACATCCCAAGTATACATTTGTTTGTTTGTTTGTTTTTCCTAAGGAATCAGGGAACCCAAACAGGAGAGAGCATTAGAAAGTCTCCAGCTCCCAGAAAAGCATCAGCTAGAGCTTACAGGAGCTGTGTCACAGGGTACAAAAGCACTGAAAATGGCTCTGAACTATTTATTTTATCCATTTTTCATGCACTTGGTACTGCAGTGAGAGAAGATGAGCTGACACACACTGGCAGAAGCATAATTAAATTATGCATTTTAAAAAAAGACTTTCAGGAAATAATTTATCAAGAGGACAAAAGTTACCAGCTCAGGAAAAACCTGATTAGAGTTAGAAATAACAGCATCACATCTGTATTTTCTTCACTTCTCTCTGTCACTTATTCCATGGCACTATAAAGCTTGCCACCTACCTGTATTACAGCAGGTGACTGAACAGTAGAAGCCACAGCATTTGTTGTTTGAGATAATGGTTTCACAGGAGTAATTGCTATTTTCTTTAGTAACTGGGTGCCAGAGTTCTTAAAAAAGAAAAAAAAAGAAAAATTAAAAAACCACCACAAGATGTTCAGAGAACAGCTGTCAGACAAGTCAATAACCAAAAAGACACTGAAGTTAATATGGGCTATAAACCAAGACATCCACTCTTACAGTGACCACACAGGCATCACTCAGTTAACCCAGATGGTTTAAACACTGATCTACAAAGCTCTTTGTCTACAAGTTACTAAACTGGTAGGACAGAGTCAGAGACATTTAAATGCAATGCCTAATGCCAATGAAACAGTTAAACTCTGAGCATACTGGCAAGCACTTTGCCAGATGGTTGTTTTTCTGTACCCTCTCGTACCCTTGCATGCTGACCACATTGCAAGAGATGGAAGCAAAAAGCCATCAGAGAAGAAGGAACACCCTGGGGACATGGGAAAGGTCCTCAGCTTCACTCAGCTTCAGGGAAGTATCCCACTGGAGGATTGCAAGGTTCCAGCTACCAACAGTAACCATTTAGGGAGTGTTTTGGTTCGGGGTTGTGTTGTTTGATGTTTGGTTTTGTGTTTGTGGTTTGTTTGGGGTGGCTTTTTTTGTTTGTTTGGGGTTTTTTTGTGTGTTGGTTAGTTTTGTTTGGTTTTATTTTTTTTCTTACAACCCTTCTTACACCATCAGAGAGAGAATTCCCTCATTTGAACTATACCATACGTACATGGCTAGGGACATCTATGTGCAAAACCAACCACCATCATGCTGTTCAGAAAACTCATTTGCAAACCTTGTTATAACTACACAACATTCAGTGACATCAGATTAAAGCTCCCAGAGGTTACCTGGACAGCACATATTCTGATTGCAGGTGTGCTGGTCGCTACAGATGGGCTCAGGTTTGTGGTGCTTTGTGGCTGGTTCTGAGCTTGGGCTATTGCCTGTTGAGATACCAGCATTAGCTGGCCATTGCTGCTTCTGATAAGAACAGCTCCTGTTGGAGAAAAACATCCAGACTGTTAGAAATTAAGTGGCATTACAGCTTTGCTGTGCTTCTGTGAAAGAAATAACTAGACCAGAGTGATTAGATAATGTAATATTTAGTTTCTCACTCCAAGGAACAGCTGCCAAGAAATGGAAGAGCTATGCATTCATCAGCTTTACTCTGCATCTTATGACAGAAAACAAACCCTAAAGTCAGGAGAAAAGCCTAACTAGCCAGCCACATCAAAACACAACCTGCACACAAGATGCAAATGCAAAGAAGTTCACTTGAGTCAAAAGGGTATTTTGGGCATTAAAAAGCCACCACATGCACACCCTGGGATTGCTGCAACACCAACTTCTTTAAGCAGTTCTTCGACCTGCAAAATTCATCACCACTGTCACACTTGGCTGCCTCTGTACAGTTTCACTTTCTGAACATCTAGGCAACACTTCCAGGTTTAGAGAAAGCCTGCAGTGGGAACTGAAGCCTGATTAATACCAGTTCACCTGAGTGTATGAAGACCACCCCCCTCGGTCTCCAGTGAAAGCCAAGGCCAGTCAGTCATTTCAGGCTATACCTCTGTCCAGGTTCTAGCCATGAGCATTAAAATGCACGGGTTTAATCAAAGAAGCTTACAGTAAATAGGGAGATTCCAATGGGAAAGGGGGGGGGGGGGGAAAGGAGGGGGAAAAAAAAAAAAAAAAAGGGGAAAAAAAAAAAAAGGAGAAAAAATTAAAAAATGAGAAAAAATTAAAAAAAAAATGAGGAAAAATAAAAAGGAGAATAAAAAAAGTAAAGATGAAAAAAAAAAAAGGAAGGAGGAGGAAGAAAAAGAACTCTTCTCTGTGGTTTCCCTGCATTTTTATGTTTTCCTTTCAAACCCACAGCAATGTCAGCCCATCAGGATTTAGCTCCTACCACCTTTCTCCTACCGACCCGCTATAATGACAAACAATTAAACCCTTAACAAACATTGAGTGTTTTTACTAAAGCTTTCAAATGAAAATCACCCTAAGGAGACTCAGTCGGAGCCACAGCACAGTCCCCTCTTGCCTGCATTGGAACCCATTCAGCCACCACTGCCTGCCCCCAGGCCCCTGAGGGCTGGGCTCTGGAAAATCCATCAGGGGCATGGATGTGGAATGCCAGCTGGGTCCTGGGCTGAACGGCAGCTCCAGGGCACCCCACCTTTGCTGGTGCCTCACCCCCATTACAGTCACAGCAGCTGCTGCAGAGCCCAGCACCACACCATCCTCCAGAGGCCTTTTTGCACTAAGGAGGCAGGTACAGGAGAATGCCAGTGGGTGAAGAGCAGCTCGACATCTTTTTCAGGACTTTTTTACAAGTTATCCAACATCAGAGGAATCCCAGACCTTCTGTGCACACTTAGGATCGTTCCTAATGTAGAATAAGATCCTGAAGTCTTTACTACCTGGTTAGTCTGGTGAAATACTGCAGTGCAATACAGCCTAAAACACTGCTGCTGTCTGAGGTTAAATAAATACAACAGGAGCCACAGGCTCCATCAGCTGGCTTTTGTTTAAAGAACAAACAAGCAAGAAAAAAAAAATCAAGCTATGATAACATGCTTAGAAACAGGGGTTTGTCCTTCACATCTGAAAACACAACACAAAACATGATATAAGACGTCAACATACTGCCATTTACACAGCACACACAGGCTGAATCTGTAAAAGCAACATCTAGATGATTCCTCCCTTTCTCAAACAGCCTTTCCTAGGTAGGACAGATGGACAGCTTCATATCCAGAAAAATACTGTTAACCTATCAAATAACTTAGTTTTCTCCTCCTCCACTGAAATCTTGACTAATAATTCTATTTAGGTACAGATGGATGTTTTAATTTCATCAGTGAATACCCAGAATCACAGAAAACATAACAGATTCCTCATTTTCTTTTCAGGCCATCTTACTTAGACAGTGATTGATGATTCACTGAACAGCGGTCAGAAAAAGGGCATTTTTCCCCCACCCTTGTCTGCATCACCTGTTTATGGAGATTCCAGGGCATGGTACCACACATTTTGATAGCAATGGCATTTCTCTCTGCTCTAGGTCTGCTTGCAGGGTGGCAGAAGGGCTGCTACTGGAGGTTTTAGGCTTTTCTAAGTTTACTTTAAAATGTCACTGCTGACTTTACTCTTTTTGAAGGCACATATAAATTTATCATTTAATTCCTTGAGAGATTTGGAATCCATCAAGTGTTTTGGTTTTGTGTATTTGGATATTTTGTCACTACTCATTATATTTGTTTTTTAAGCCAAACTGTCAGAAGCACAATTTCTACTCCTCTGAATCATACTCCATGCCAGAAACTGCATCCCTACCAGTCACCTTGATTACAGGGTTGGTTTGGGGTTTGGCTTTTTTTTTTCACTCCTGTTCTGAAGTTTCAGTTAGCACTGCCAGAGACCTTGCCTGAAGAGTATCCCATCCTCCAGGCACTTGAGTGGTGAGAGTTTCCAGCAGACTCCACTTGACAGCAATTAAATCAAGTGCAACACAGCTAGCAAGCTTATGCAAATACACTACAGTTCACATGCAAATTCATCAACATCTCAAAAAAAATAAACAAAAAAGCAACTACAACAAATAGTAACAAGTCCCAGTAGCCCCTTTACATTTGACTATGACTGCAATGATCCCCATCACCACTGTACCCTGAAATGCAAAATCAATTTTCCTCCTAGGAATGGGATTAGTCAATAGAAGGACATCCCAACTTCACCAGAACAGTGTAAAATATCTCTAGGCTTATTCACACGTGAAGCTGAAGTTGTCAAGTGAAGCCACCACTTTGATTACATGGTTTCCAACACAAATGATCTTTGGAACTATTGGCCAGGGAGCAACATGAAGGAACAAAAAGAGTCTCTTGCTCATAAAATAAAATGTAAGAGCCAACATAGAACCAAGTAATTTGAGAGAGCACAACTTCCAAAAGCCACTTTCAAAGAAAGGGCCAGTTTGGTTTATTTCAAAACACAGGGTGCCTGCATCAGGTGTGTTGCCAACCTCAGAAAAGTTAATTTCAACACTGATTACAAACACAAGGCGAAATGAGACAAGCTCAAGTCCTGAGTCAGTAAGTGAACAGCTCAACAACAAAATTGTTTTACACCCCCACCAATGTTCCAGTGCTCTCTGTTCCTAACCAAATCTCATTCTTTCACTGAGCTACTCAAAACGAAGATACGGGTTTCAAGGCATTTACAAGGCAGGACCAAGATTTAAGGGGGGGTATTTTAGTAGGAAGTGTAAAGGCAACTAGAAAAGAAAATTAGTTTTAGGTTTCTTAGCCTGAATATTTAAGACAACTCGAAATTCAGAAAGTAAGGGGCCAAAAGCTACTAAATCATGCAACAGCTTTGAAAATAAGTTATTTGCTCTAGAGGCATCCTTTAAATAAACACTTGTTTTCTTTTTCCACCCTATTTATTGAGCCCCACAGAACAGGTCACTTAAAAGTTATAAGCACAGAATTCAGGACTGAATAAGAGAAACCCAGAATGGCCACTATTAGAGACACAGCCTGTCCAGGCTGGGATCACATCAGGGTCTGTTAAGGTGCAGACTGGCTGTAAAGACTGCTGAGAAGAAAGTGGTGGTGAGACTGTCAAAGACATGACGGGTGAGTCTGATATGGAAGTAACTTAACTTTTACACCACTCACATAACCCTTCTAACATGTTGGGGGCTGTATGTTTTCTGTGCAAAGATGAAGAAGCAGATGACAGCCCAATCTGCAGTCCACGTCTAGCTGTGCTTCTCACTGTCTTAGGAACAAAGCTACAATAAAGATCTGGAGGCCACCTGAGGTGACCTCACCACAGGCTCCCAATGCCAAACTCTTAACTCCTATTCTTAGATGAAAACACAGATAACTGATCTTGTGGGAAGTTACAAAGATTGACCTGGATGGCAGAAAAGACCTTAATCCTGACAATTTGAAGAGCAAGGCACTTAGAAATATATACTGTGACTTCTACTTTTCAGATGATATATAGATTTTTCTTCTGAAATCACAGTTTTCAGAGATGCAGCTTCATGCAAAAATAATTTAAAAAAAAAAAAGTATTTGCCTTTGAGTTTTTGTCCAAGTGGTTAGGGCAGTATTAATTACATTCCTTTCATAGTTGTAAAGCTTTGCAACTTTAATGGCAGAACTCACATGCACCTGTAACATAAAAATCCTGCCCACCAAGAACAGCACAGATTTCTACCTCATGTAGTGACAAGAACTTGGTTTTCTAGGATAACTTAAAGTACCACAAAACAACAACTTAAGAGCTTACCTACTTTACCAACGTTTTTGGGAAAAGAACACTGAAATATAATTAGTATTTCTTCCAGCTGTCACTTGCATGTGGAAGATGCTATTTTTACTGCTACAAGCTGAAGGGTCCTTTAAATACTGCAAAACCAACAGAAGTCAAGCTCCTATTCTCTCTCTTCCAAGGATTAAAAAAGCTTACTACTCACCAAGCTGTAGCTGTAATTCTTTGTAATACACTTCAACTGATTGTGAAATCTGAACAGCTTTTAATTTTACTGCACATCATATTTCAGTGCTTCAGTATTCAGAGAGCATCTGGTTTTTTTTAGGGGTGAAAAACATAAATCTAGAAGTTAGCTTTATATCTGCTGCAAAGATTTAAATCTCAATCCCCACAGGGCTGTGCATTTAATGATATGAAGGCATTGTTTTGCTACACGTTCAGTCCTGAAAGTAAAATCAAGTCTTACAGAGTAGCTGAAAGTCTAACACAGTTCCTCAAGTTGGCCAAAGCTTTGCTGACCTCTCCACAGAAGAAAAGTTGACTGGTGTTGGCTCATGTGAAGAGAGAAGTTTGCAAAGAATCCATCCTGATAAACATGCTGAACAGAGGAAGCTGTTTGGGATATAAAAGGTTGGAGCATCTATTATCTAGTCTCTACTGCTCATCCTACAGCACAAGTGTTATGCGATGACCTCATGAGATTATCAACATCCAGAAATTCCAGGCTTTGAAGGTGTTTCTAACTCTTTTGTCTTGTTAAAACAATAAGTCTTCAGATAGCCTTCTACTCAAACATAAACTAAGAGGTACTTCAAAATCAGTGCCGCCTCCTGTTAAAGAGAAGGACCAGATGCAGATATGAAAATAACAAATTCTTCAGGTGGTTTTACAACAAAGCAGTAACAGTTAGAACATGAGGAGGAGATTCACAATACTGTACTTGAGAGGTATTAGGCCAACTTCAAAAGCAGAAGTCAGCATCTAGATGTTTACCAGCCCTTCCTTCCTCAGGTTATCTTAGTTTCTATATCAAATTCAGGAAAACCCAGTGAGGTCAGGACTCCAGCATCCCAAAGCAGTTTGGGTACCCACACCAACTCTCTGCCTCCCACCCACAGGTGTCCACACATGGACTGCCTGTCTCATGCCGTGCAGCCCTGGCCACTTGCCATCAACAGTGGTTGGGCTTCTCAACAGTTAGCCACTATCAGCCCAGATAAGCTGCAGGCAGTGGAAAACCTGCCAGGGCCAAGCCAAAACATCCAAGCAAAGACAGCTGAGCTGCAAAGAGCACCCAAGAACCTGCACTTGTTGCCATTCTCCTCCAAGGTAAGTGCAAAGGAAACTATACAGTGGCCATGTGTTTGCACAAGCTTTCCAGTACAAATTAAGGCAGACCCAGGGCAATGTCTCTCTTCTGACACCAGTTCAGGCTCACTGGTGTTAGCCACAAGAGAAAATATAACAGAAATACACACAGCAGAGGCAGCTGATGTGACACTGAACAGCACCAGCAGCTGCTGTCACAGCCCTTCAAACAGCAGCAATGGCATCAGGGGAGATTTTTGAAGAGCTCCTGCTGCAAGCAGATCCTAAGGTAACAACAGAGGAGCCCCAGCATCCAGCCAAGTTCTGTATTTTTCATCCCTCCTCAAGAGGAGCAGATACATCTGTTAATTGTCCCTTCAACACCTGCCTGTAATGGGCATTCCAGGGCCAGGGAAAGAATGCAGTGTGCATTAACTGTGGCCAGTAGGTCAAGGGAGGTCATACTGCCCCTCTATTCTGCCATGGTGAGCCCACATCTGGAATACTATGTCTAGTTCTGGGCTCCCCAGTTGGAGACAGGGAAGTACTGGAGAGAGGCCAGTGGAGGGCTAGCAGGATCACTAGTGGACTGGAGCATCTATGTGACAAGGAAAGGCTGAGAGAACTGGGACTATTTAGCCTGGAGATAAGAAGATTGAGGAGACCATATCGATATCTATAAATACCTAAAGGGTGGGTGCAAGGAGCATGAAGCCAGACTCTTGTCAGTGGTGCCCAGTCACAAGCTGGAACATGGGAAGTTCCACCTCAACATGAGGAAAACCTTCTTTCCTGTGAGGGTGACAGAGCCTGGACCAGGCTGCCCAGAGAGGCTGTGGACTCTCCTTCTCTGGAGGCTTTCAAAAGCTCTCTGCAAAACCCACAGACTGCTACATGCAAAGCCTTCTGAAATGCTGCTAATGTGTTCTGGTCAACAGAGAGGGCAACTGAGGCCAACTTTTTGGTAGCTCACACAAGTTCCCTCAATTTAGGAAGACAGAGCCCAAGCATTCAGTCCAGGAGCTGATGGTATGTAAGGTCAAAATGCCACAAGCAAACCTTCAAGGCAGAATTTGTCCAGCTGAAGGTGGATAAAGGACACAGCCCCTATCTGAAGTCTACTGCATGTAAAACCCTCAGTGGTGGCCAGCCCTCAGCTAGAGGTAGACTCACCTCCCAACTGCTGGTACAAGTGATACCCTGAGGGGTAAGGAGGAAAGCTTCCAGTAACAGCTCTGGTCTAACTGCTGACTACTCAGCTGAAAAGCAGCACTTTGGTGTTGAAAAACCCTTGTTACACCTGAGCAAGTCTGAGGTCTGCAAGACCTGGAGAACTTGTGAAGCTCAGTGACCGCTCATGGGTGATGTTAGTTGGCAGAGGGACAGTCTGTGCTCAAGAGCGGTGAGGAGTCTACCTGGTCAACTGCCTTTCCCACCTCCTGGCTTTATTCTGGCCAAGATGGAGAGAGAGGCAGAGATGGAAGAGAAAGAATGACATAAATCCATTACTTCAGTGAACCTCCACTGCTCTCCTGGTGCCCTCCTTTCTCCAGACTGCAGCCCTGTAGAAGCGCAGGAGCAACATCTGCTGCAAGCCACAAGCAGCTCTTGAGTACTTCAGGAGCCCAGTAAGCTCAGTGCTGTCCAGCCTTCCTCAGAACAAGCCTGATCAAAGACCACTCTTGGAAACTCAGAGGGAGGGTGCTTTCTGTATGTGATTTTCTTAGCAGGCACCACAGGTTGAATGCTGTGATTTTAAAGCCAAGTAAATCCCCTGTTCTGTATTTCATCTTGCATGGTTACATTCTGCAAAAATTATTTGAAATACAAACTTCTCAAGCCTAAGAATTTGGTGGTTTATTTCACTTCCTTTTTAAAGAACACTTAACACTTGAAGCTTTAATGTTATTCATCTTTCATTTAAATTTCTGAATTTTATTATTCATTAAAAACTGAATAATAGAAGATGGAGGCAGAATACTAACACTTACTCAAGCTAGAATGCACTTTAACATCATCCTTAGCACAACTATTTAGATAAGTTTTCCTGAATCATAGTATCATAGAATGGCAGGGGTTGGAAGGAACTTCTGGAGATCATCAAATCCAACCCCTGCCAGAGCAGGGTCACCCAGGGCAGTCCACACAGGAACAGATCCATGCAGGTCCTGAGAGTCTCTAGAGAAGGAGACTCTACAATCTCTCTGGGCAGCCTGGTCCAGGCTCTGTCACCATCACCTGAAAGTTCTTCCTCATGTTGAGGTGGAACTTCTTGGGTTCCTGTTTGTGGCCACTGTCCCTTGTCCTATCACACATCACCACTGAAAAGAGACTGACTCCTTCTACTTGTCTCCCACCCTTCAGATATTTGTAACCATTAATAAGATTCCCTCTCAGTCTTCTCTAATCTTAAACAGCCCCAGGGCTCTCAGTCTCTCCTCTTAATAGAGATATTCCAGCCCCTTTATCATCCTCTGAAACCCTGAACCACTTGAAATCTGACAACATCAATGCTCCTTCTGGATCATTATATTTCCTACAGTTACTTCTATCACAGAATCTTTTTGATTGGAAAAAGACCTTTAAGATCAGTGACTCCAACTGTACACCCAGCACTGTCAGGTCACCACCAAACCATGTCCCTCAGCACCTCATCTCCACTGCTTTGAAACTCCCCCAAGGATGGGGACTCCGCCATTGCCTTGGGCACAGTGCTGTCCAGCACCAGAACCTCTGCACTTCCAATGCAAAGTCTGACTTTGCTTTGGTGCTTGTCCCAGGAGCAAGGAAAACAAGCTGATGCAACTGAAGAGTAATGCTGCTGTTGCTACATCTGCCTACAGCCACGATGCAACCCAGATGACATTCAGCAGCCTGCCCTGATGTCATCCAACAGAGGTTACTAGGAAAACCAAAAGTTCTGCTAACTAGGAGTTCCCAAACTACAGACAACTCACATGAGCATTCATCTTCACAGAAAGATGTTTTACTGAATGCTGATACACTCCGGAAAGCCAAAATAGTAGAGAGAAGACATGAGATTGACTAAGAAAAAAATAAACATGTTTCCATCATAGTTTATTTCAAAGGAAAGTTGGCAAGGGTTTATTCATCCTGGCCATTATAGCATCATGTGAGTGCTGGGAGATCTACTGTGAAACTTATTGATTATAGACATTTTTTTTTTCCTAATTTACATCAGCATTATCTATTTCCTTGAGAGGTGCTTGTCTTTGATACAAAGACTTGGGGAGGAGCGGGAAAGGCAGAAAATAAATGCAAACATGCACAAGCAGCACGGGAATTAATGTAAAACCAGTCATCCTTTCAGGCAGCATCCTACCTGAGAGTCATCGCAACAGATGCTCCAGCAAAGGAACTTGCCTGGCAGAAAATATTTATAGCAACAGTGGCAATAAAATGTCATCACATAGCTTGAGGTCTCAATACAGCGAGGAATCAAAGTCACTTTCAGAAGAGCTGGTCAGGGAAGAGAGGGAAGTTTAGAACCAGTAGCACCTTCTTCCTCCAGTAAGGAAGTGCAGGTAGGAGCCCTGGCTAACCATCTGCTGCCATCCATAGCCACCTTTACCAGCACTACACAATTCCTACACTAGTATTTTCTTTGCAGATATAGGAAGCTCATCCCTAAGTGCGGGACCTCTCCAAACTCTTGGTTTCCCACACATGCTTTATAGAGAGAAAAAAGCACAAAAAACAAAGCGGAAATTTCAAACCTGACACTCCTTACGCTGGGTATTATTTTGTCTCGATAACGGTTCACACGGCCTGGTTGTGACATTGCAAACAACTCCCCCAGAAGAGCTTGTTTGCGGGGGAGGGAGAGCAGCGGCGTGACGGGCGCTGCAAGGGGAGTCTCTTCGCAGCCGCGAACCCCCCGCGTTCCCAGCTCCTGCCTCAGCCCTTCGTTCAAGTTCCACGAAAGCCTCAATTTGCCTTTTTTTAAGTCACAAACTAAAGTAACTCGGCCACTGAGTTTTTGCTTAGTCCACCCGCTACCGTCCACCAAAGTAAAAAGTTGCCTTAATCCAGAGACTTCCAGATCCGTCCTCCAGAGAAGCATCTCAGATGCAATAAACATCCCCAGCGCTGACTGAGATCACCCACCTACGTCCCCAAGACAGAAGGAACACCCCAGTTCTCAGAAGTTTGGGGCAGAAACGCAACTCGCCCCAAAACTTTCGGCGCACCCATCAAACGCGCCTTCCCGTAGCGGCAGCCGCCGGTCTTCCCGCCACCCTACCCCGTCCTTCGCAGTCAGGGCAAGACGACGGGCTCCTGGGGACGCCCGGTTGCCACCCCGCCCTCCCGACCCGCTCCAGCGCGGCGCGACATGCCAGGCTCGGTCACGACACGGGACCCGGCTCGAAGCCGGGGTGGCCGCCCACTCACCTGGGGGCAGCTGGATGTTGGCCGGTAACTGAAGGGTGGCCGTGGGCGGCCTCTTGGGAGCCACCGGCCGCGGGCCCCCGGTGGCGGCCGTCAGGAAAGGCCGTTGCGGGGCAGCGGACGGCGCCGGGCCGACGGGCACCTTGGCGGTGGGGCCGCCCCTGTCGGGAGCGGGGGCCGCGGCGGGGACGCAGAGAAGCCTCACGGGCGGCGGGGCGGCCGCCTGCTCCGGGTGCCCGCCGGGCATCAGCCTGACGGGGGCCGCTGCCGAAGGGGGCCGCTCATGGAGGAGGAGGCGGCGAAGGGACCGGAGGCGGCCGCGTCACGTAGAGCTCCGCGCGGCCCCGCAGCATCGCGGGCGGGGGACGCTCAGGCGCTGTCCCGGCCGCCGGTTAGCTCGCAGAAACACATGGTGGCCCCGCGCCGCCGGCTCCCGAGCGCCGCGCACGTGGGCCCGGCCGGCCCGACCTCCCCTGCCGGCGGCGGGAGGCAGAGAGGCGGGGGTAGGACGGGCGGAGGGCGGGCCCACGCCGCCGGCGCGCCCTACTGCGGCGGCGCCCGGCCCGGCCCTAGCACTCCTCAGAGCCCGTCCGAGCCGGCTCGCCCCCCCGGCACCGTGTTTATCGAGCCATGCGGACCCTGCGCAGGCGCCGCGGTTCGGCTCTCCCGTCCCTTCAGGTGCGGCTGGCGCTGAGAGGGAAGTTGGCTGCTCCCTCCAGACACTCCCCCCGCGGCCGCTGGGGTTTGGGAAGCCGGCGGTCTCCCCCCAAAGAGGTGCTACGTGGCCCCGCCGGGATCCGCTCGGGAAGGCGATGCCGCCGACTCCCCCTCCCTTCGCTGCGGGACCCGACTGCGCTCCCAGCACCGCCTCAGCGGCCAGAGCCCCGGCTCCAGTCAGCTGGGGAGGTGAAGCCGCAGAGCTGCGAACGAGCGGGCCGGGCCGGTTGCCTTCCGCTATCGCCTCGGGCCCGCCCACCTGCGGTAGGTAGGGTGGGTACCTGCGGGCTGGAGGTGGCCTCGGGGCCCCCGTTAACACGAGAGGAGCTCCAGCGATCGGCTCAGGACTGGAGCTGAACTTGCTGACAGGCCGAAAAGGTGAAAGCAACACCTGCCAGGAAGGGTGAGAGGGACAAACTGGTCCCTTTTTGACCTTCACGCCCAGGGCTGGAAGTGAACGGCTGAGGAGGGATGCACAGCTTGTTCCCCTTGCAAAACAAGCATCATGGTTACAGGATATGCACAGCATAGCTTTGCAAAAACATTTTCAGAGTCTAACTGAAAAGTTTAATAGGGATATCACCATGACCTTCAGTAATTCTATTCCGAGGTTGTTTGGATATCATGGCTAAGTTGGGAATAAATTTCCATCGTGTGCTTATGCACACAGTTCCCTTTAGCTGTAACACTTCAGGAGTGCTGCTCATCTGCCCAAGTTGTGCACAGCAAAAATGATTGCAAAACCCAAGGCTCAGTGTACATACAGTTCATTGTAATGGTACAAAAAAAGCACAAAATCCAACAAAACTGTCAGGAGCATGTGGAAAGATTACTGGCTCCTACTGCCTCTGATTCTGCCACTGGGCACCACTGAGAAGAGCCTGGCTCCATCCCTCTGCACCCCCCTTCAGGTATTGACTTTGACATGATGCCCCTGAGCCTTCTCAGGCTGAGGAGTCCCAGCTCTCTTGGCCTTTCCTCAAAGGTGAAATGCTCCAGCCCCTTCATCACCTGAGACCCTGCTGGACTCAGCCCAGTATGCCCATGGCTCCCATATACTGGCCAGTTTAGAATTGGTCACAGCATTCCAGGTGTGGCCTCACCAGTGCTCAGCAGAGAGGAGGGATCACCTTCCTTGGCCTTCTAACAGTACTTTGTAGTAAGTACTATTAAAGTAACAGTTCTAAAAAACAAACCACTGTATTCCAGTAATACTTTTAATGTAAATTTTGTATAAACTCCGAAGCCTTTCCCCTTGGGATACAAAGAGAAGCTATGAAGTTGTGATGGGATCACAGCATGTCAGAAATACTGTGGTAAGGGTCACTATGGAATAAAGCACTGCTATCACTTTCATCATTTTCAAAAACAATGATGATGTTTTACCCAACCCACACAAGTAGCATGTGGCCATCCACCTTCCCACACTGCTTCCTGAGGGAGTGTTCCCAACAGTGTCTTGTGCTACTAGAAATCAGCAGCAATCACTATAGCTCCCAGCACTATCAATCTACAGAGACACTACAAAAGTCACCTCACATGGTACCACCAGATGTTAGGAGAGATTTCATACATCAAGTTGAATGCACAGGTGTTACCTGGAATAATTCTTGTGAGAAGCTTTTATATACCAGTTCTACACTTGATTCCTATGAAGTCATTAACACATACCTGTGGTGGCTAATTCCTACTTATTAGAGCAAATTCTTTTTTTTTTTTTTTTTCCCCAGCAGGTTTCCTAGCACAACATGCAATGAAACAATTCAAACAAGTATACTTTAAAGTGTTATGATTGCTCATGAGCAGTGGTCTGTGTTTTGGTCTGAGTTCATTAGAGATGAAAGGAATCCCCAGGATGGGGGAGCAGCAGATGGTGGCTCGGACTTCCCTGCTTTCTGGCTCTTGGGAATCAAGCAGAGAACAGGAACTGTAATCCAATTAACTACACCCTTGAGGCAAAACCTAGGGAATAAGAGGCAACTACAGGCAGGTCTCAGCAGGATGGGAACCAGGAAGGCATGATGGGCACATCACAGTATAGAACAATAGAAGACTGCAAAGCAGAAAACCCTACCACTCGAATTGGTAACTCACCTGCTCCTCTGTGCTCATCTTGGGAACAATAAAACCAAACAAGCAAACGTGCAACAGGATGAAGCTCACAGGGAGAGCTCCTAGTGGGAACAGATTGTGCACAAAATCACCATATTAGTTCCAGTCCTGCTTTAGTCTGTTATAAAAACCTGTGATTAAAAGCAAGGTACAACTCAGAAGTCTCTGGCAACAATAAAATCACAAACACAAGACACTCTTCAGATTCATTTATTTTTTTCCTGTCTGAACAAGCTACCATTTCTTGCAGCAAGTATTAGGCCTTTTTAAAGCTTTTACATCTATTTTTGTCATTTTGCTATAGCTTATTATAACTTTATTTCCAAAACCAAGTAGGTTTCTGTGACTTTGCTTGAACCTTCCTTCTGATCCCATTGACGTTTGGTTCAGAATTCAACACCCAATGTCACAGACATTCCCTGCCTATGCAAAAACTAATGCATAAAACTGATTCTTCATACAATCCCTATATGCAGCACTTGCATATAAGTACTTAGATACTTACCAATCTCCCAAACCAGTGTCCACCTCCAGAATTTCTCATAAAGCCAATCTTTAAAAGTCTCACATTGTGGTGCAATAATGCTACAAACATTACCTGCAAAAGCCAAACAGTTGTGATCAACCAGTGCATGTAATTTCCTCACAATTCTTTTCTCTTGAAGCTTGGTGAAAAATTTTTCTTTGTGTGCCCAACACAGCTGTACCCAACCCTCAAATTCCAGCCTGTTAGATGAGAATAAAAACATTATTCTTACCACCAACATTAGTAATGTTATGCAGAAGAGATACCATAATGCTGAGGCTTTTCACAAGGCAAACAGCTCTGTGGAGGCTGCACCATCCTCCCCAAAGAATAAATAACATCTGTCAGGAAGGAAAAATGATAAGGTGTGATAAACATCACAGCAAAAAGTTTCAAAGTTGCAAGAAGTTGTGGTTTACAAAGGCAGTACAGAGAGGCAGCCCCTGAGCAAAAGGCTTACAGCCAGAGTAATAATAATTAAAAATAGCAAGTAAGATAGTTAGAGACAAAAGAGCCCAGAGAGATAGCAAGACAACAGAGATCACTGTGATAAGCAGTAGTGTCAATACACTCTTCGTTTATAGGTGGCTAAAGCTGATCTACAAGGGAACTGCTGACAAAGAAGGGTAATGTTGCTCCACTCTTGTGCTCCAGTAGTCTTCTAGCATCAAAACTCATCTGCTCCCAATTTGTAGAACTCAATAGGTAGAAAAATGCTATTATAGAAAAGCAATTGGGTTTTGTTTGCCAAGTTAATTTTGTTAAACACCTCACTACGAGGTTTGATGAGTACAAGTGATGGCACAGGAGAAGACAGAGGGAACACTTGGCCACAGGTGAGTTTACAGGGTGCTGAAGGAAAACCATGGCTTTTGGTAGCAGCTAAGATGTGAGGTTTGCTCAGCTGTGAGACAATGCCAGGATGATGTCACTGATTTCACAGGTATTTTGTCAGGGAAGAGTTTTGAAGTTAGAAAATGACATACCACTGATATTTCTGAGCTCTTTTCACATCCATGGGCAGAAGAAAGGATGAAGTCTGCTGCTTTGAAAAAGATCTAAGAAAAGTTAATGGAAAGGATGTTACAGTCAACTTAAGAGCAGGTAAGAACTTTGTTTCTTTCTCAGTTGGTTTGGAACTCAGCATTTCCCCTCATAAAACCTTTTTCTTAGGAGACACAAATCAATGAATGCTGAAAAGGAACGAAAAACTCACCAGCATTGTGTCAGGTCAGACAATGGGCTGAAGAAAATAAATAAACTTTATGATCAACAATAAACTTTTTTTTTTTTGAGCTGAAAGGATTTTGATCTGAAAGCCTCATGCACAACTGAAATCACACATAACAATTCTCTCACAGAATCACTTTCTCAGTCTTCCTCAATGCTGGTCTCTACCAACACTAATGAGTTGATACAGAAGAGGAACACACTTCACTTGCAGAAATTTATCTTCATCCAGCACTCAGAAAATAAAAGCCCTTTCAGTACAATTCATACAAAACTCAGCCCTTTCTTACATTGCTTCCTTGTGATAAATATTCTCTTTATTGCTTATCTAAGACCAAAGCAACATCACAAGCAACACTAAACTTTGTTTCTGTGACTATTTTAGATGAAGTTCATGCAAGTTAAAATATTACATAGATGAATGTAGAAAACTGTTATTTTAAAAGATACAAGCTGATACCTTTGGGCATTTAGGAAGAATAACAGACTATTTTTTCATGTTTCTTAGAAAATATGGACTTTTTTCAAGAACAAAAAACAAGAACATCCAATCTACCCACTGATTCCACTTGTACTAAAGCTCATACAACTTCCATTTTAAACAGGTCAGCAAAAGTCTTAAGGGCAATTTCTTGTTACATTTTCAATCGATGACAAGCTCTCTCCTCTGTTCTAGACCTACAATTTATTACAAAAATTAGATCTGAACCAATAAATATCAATAAACATGGAAGGTGTCATCTGTTTCTTTTCACCAGATTTGGCCACTACATTTTCCACTTGGCTCTCTTCAGCATAATTTCTGATTAATTTGTTTCCTATCCCCATAGAGCAAAATTATCTCTATAATTGATTCCCGAGTTATAATTTCTTGTCCTTGCTTGTGTCTAATCAACTGTTCAAGTTGATATTGACCAAACACTATGAAGAAATCTGGGAAGGACAAACATCAATAAAAACCAAAATCTATACTTCATATTTTCAAAAAATACATAAATCCTGAATCCATCCAACCAGAATTATTCCATACTGGGTTTTTTTTCCCCCAATAGCTAAATCAGTAGGGTAAAATGATGCATCATATATGGCAGAATGAAAAGGCCCGCTTGGAATGAGAAAGAAAGAATGCAGCACTTAGAAAATGGCCTAATAAATGTATTTGAGCAACAGTACCTTATTCCTGCAAAAATACATATACATCAATGCACCAAACTGCAAATGTATTTAGAAAGTTAGGCAAAAATCACATTTTATTTACCTTCCAAGCTGGTATTCTATGATTATCTGATTGGCTGCATTCTTTGCTCTAAAAAAAAAATAAATAAATGTGACATACTTAAATGAACATTAAAAGAAAAAAGACTACACTGACAAAAGTTGAAACAGAGGTGGGAGAAGATTTGGTTGAAACATATTTGCATCTGAAGCTCTCAGTGATGATCTAGATTGATGCATCTAAATTACAATTAAATAATGTTAAGGTTGCGAGTAACTCACAAGAGCAAAGAAATGTGCAATTAAAGAGAAAATATACCATATGTCCTTTGATATCCAGGCATATTGCAGTGCATTAAGAAAGTCATAAAAGAGACACCCCGTTGTGGTTATGTGTTCTGAGACATGTGGCACACTTCCATTGTAGTGATCTGTTTCCCTGCTTCTGTGCATCTATAATATAATTTAAATGTTGATTTTTGAGTGTGATTGTCCCTTTCCAGGGTAAAAAGAAATGGAGCTGGGGAATCTTTTTCAACATTTATTTAGATGTGTTGCTATTTATGAATGTGAAGTCAGAAATGTTAAATGTAGAAATTAAAAATCATCACAAAGGGGAATAAATGGGTTGAATTTGTCAGACAAAATTAGGCAAAGGAAATGGTTTTAGTTTCTATGAAAGAATGATCTCGTATATATATCTTCGTCTAAAAACCGATACAGCTGAATTTCAAACACATTTCTCCCCTATTTTGTATGGAAATAGGAATGTACTTTAAAATTTCACATTTAATCTGAACCATTTGGGGAAATACAATGGAAAATTACTCCTTTCATTTTAAGGTTCTTCACCAGTAGCATCATGCAAGCCTACTTTTTTTTCCTCTGCTCAAAACTACATGAAAATGCAGGAGAATAGAGCACTCAGATTTTAAAAGCAGTATTTCTGTGGCTGTCATCTAAAGTACATCATCTCAAATGCCATGATGACCAAGACATCCCAATGTGAAGAGGAGTTGGGTAACCAGAGAATGAGAGTGAGATAATTTACACTTGGGAAGAGAAAACATTTTGGTGAATTCCCAGCATTCAGAGTATTTGTGAGAACATGTTGTCTTCCAGTTGCTGAAGATGCCTGCAGCCTTGGGACACTTATAAGCATCTTCTCAGTTCTCCAGAGACAAGTACATACTTCTGCAAAAGAAAGCTGCTCTCAATTCTGTTTGCAACTGGCTAGGAGATGGTACCTTCTGATTACATGCTGATTTGGTCACAGCTGTCCTGCAGTCTTCATTCCTAGGATTCCTCATTGATACTACTTCTAGTTACTTAGAACAACAATCTGAGCACAGAGCTAGCACCAGTTATCCTGTGAGTTCACTCCAATACCATACACTTCATGGTCATTCATGATCATTATAGTAAAACCCTGGTTTCTTCAACCCCTTTTTTTCCTACGAGTATAATATGATGTTTATAAACTTTGTGGGTAACAGAAAAAAACCCCAAACCTACTACTTTAAGAAACAGACCCACATACCATGTTGATGAGTGAAATACTTGGAAACAAACAGCCCAATGGATATGCTGGCATGGCTCCTCTTCTTCAGCATGACCTACCAGGACAAGGAGTGGGACAGAGACATTTTCTGGAGAGGAGACCACACCAGATTAGCATCACATCAACTCAGGGTCCTGTATAATTGGAAGAGACAGAGCAGAAGCAGTGCCATTCTGAAAACAGAGATCATCAGGCCCAGGTGGCTGGCCCTTGGAGTGAGAGATGTAGAAATGCAGGAACAGCTTGGAGCCAGCATCCTGGGAACTGGTAGTCAACGGGGAGAAAAAAAAGCAGGGGGTGATGAGCAGTCACAGCAAATCCTAGCACAGCAGAGCCAGGAAGACTAATCTCCATGGGGCCGGGGCAATGAGCCAACCTAGGAACAGTCCGAGGAGAGAAGGCGCCAGTTGGGCAGCAGCTGCACAGCCACGGGGTGGCCACGGACGCCTCTGACACATGTGCGCGGCAGCCACGGGAGTTAGGGCTCGAGGGAAGAGCCGGGGACTTCAGCCAGCAAGGGCTGACGAACAGAGCAAGCCACGCACCGGGTGAGGAGGGAGACCGACGCTTTGTGGCGCGGCCGTGGCACGGAGCTGTCCCCGCAACCCCCACACGGAGCAGCGCCCGCCTCCGGCAACCGCGGGAGCAGAAAGCGGTTCACAGGTAGCTACAGCTTGGAAAGGAGACGGTACCGACCCACGGCTCACAGGCCGAGCGGGGAACGTCCCCGGGAAAACGCTTCAGTTGGGAGTTTTCAACTTTGCCGTAGCACTGCCCTGGGAAAGGGAACCCCCGTGTTAGGGGCTCTGAAACTTCACCAAGTTGTAGCAACAAGATCTTGGGCGAAACCGAGATTCCCTCCGGCGGCTAAACTAAAATCCGGGCTGATTTTAGCACCTGCAGCGTCTATACCTTCCGCAAAGCTGTGGAGCGGTGACTGCTCCTCCCTGCTCCGAACCGTTCTCCCAAGAAGCTGCGGCCGCCGGAGCGGGCAGGGAAAAGCGTCCCGCACCGACGGCCCGCGGAGCTGCTCCCCGCCAACTTCTTCACGGTTCCCCCCCCACGTCAGCGCTGGCACCGCACAGCGCAAAAGTTTCGCGGCAACGGTACCTCCCCCAGGGCTCGGCGGCGGGCTCGCAACTCCCGAGCCCCGTCCCGCAGCGTGTCCCGCCACCACCACCGGGGCCCCGCCACGGGGCCGTTTCCCTCCGCGAACGCTCCGCCCCCCACGGCCGCCCGAGCGCGCTGCCCGGGAGCGACCAAGTGCCGCGGCGGGGAGAGGGGAGAGGAGAGCGCGAAGCTCGGCACAGCCGTGGAACGTGCGCACCGAAGCGCTGCCACCCCCCCCTCCGCCGGCCGTACCACTTCAGCGCCTGTCCGGGGCGGAGGCGCGTTGGGCGGGAACGTACCAACGCCGCGGAGAGAAAGGGGTAGGCAGGAAGGTCGTGTGGTAAGGGGTTATCCTGTTCAAAAAGCTCCAAGCCCGCTCCTAGTCCTGTTGTTTTTGCCGAGCGATGAGAGACGCCTACGACTTTATAGGAGCTCCCCCCTCGCTGCGGGAAAGGGGGAGGAGCGACCGATCTTCCTTAACCCTTCCCCGGTGGGACGGGGATGGGCCGTCCCGCCGGGCAGCCACCCCCGCCCCTCAGCGCGCTGCGTTCTTCCCGGATCGCGGCCGCCTCCCGCCGCTGCTGGTTTCGCGGGGCGCGTGAGCGGGCGGCGGGGGTGGACCCTGCTGCGTGCGGCCCGATATGTCGGTGGCGTTCGCGGCCCCGAGGCAGCGAGGGAAGGGCGAGATCACGCCGGCCGCCATCCAGAAGGTGAGAGCGGAGAGGAGAGGAGGGGCCGGGCCTGGCCCCGGGGGGCTGCAGCTGCTTCCTGCCGTCGAGCCGTGCGAGGAAGGGGGGAGCGGCGCCCCGGAGCGGCAAGGCCCCGGCGGAGGCGGGAGGGGGGGGCGGGGGCAGCTGGGCCGGGCCGCGCCGGCTGCGCTCGGGGCACGGCCCAGTGGAGGAGGCTGTGGCGGGGGCGGTCGGCGAGGAGCTGCTTCTCTGTACTTCAGTACTTGTTCGGGGGACACGGGGCTGGGGGAGGCTGAGGAGGGCGGCTGCTGACCCTGCGCTTCCCCCCCCCGCCTCTGGCTACCCCATCGCTCCCGAGGCCGTGGGCGTGGGTTGACCCCTAAGGACTTGGCGGGGAAACGGAGGAGCCGAGTAAGTCCTTCCTGTGAGGAGGAGACTCTGAGTTGTACTCGAGTTCGGGTTGTTCCTAAACCCCGCCTGACGCTGGGCTTTGCCGCCGGGGGGTCCGCAGCGGCTGCAGCTCCGTGGTCGGCCTGGCAGTGAAGCTTCCCTCCGTAAACAGCAAGTGTTAAAGAAGAACATTGTGGTCGGAGCCAATGACAGTGACTTCGGACGACTCCATTTAAGCTTTCGTGGGAGGGAGCAAGTTAACTCGCTAAAGCACTCAAAGAAAACCGTGCATTGGACTCGTAATAACTCACGGTGTTTTGTATGGGCAGAAGAAAAAGGAACCTCTTAAAGTTCGCTCTTAACTTGATGAGACTTGGGAACTTAGCTGATGACGGCACTGTTCTCAGTGTAAATAGCCGTGAATCAAACAGGTTGCTACAAGCTCCTTGTGTGGGAGACTTGCGGGTAACTAGAGCTACCTCCCAGATACTGTAGCAGAAGTCGGTGCTGGAGAGGTTTAGATGAAAAATACTTACCCACTGTGTGGAAAGCTGCCTATAGGGAGTCAGTAGAGACTTGAGGTCCCTGCAGTGCTTATGGAGAATGCAGACAAGTTTTCTTGTGCTGTAGTCAAGCCATTAAATGGATGGTGCTGGTATAATGCTGCTGTGGGTAAAGTTGAAAAAGAATCTGTACTGTACATAAACTGTCAGAAGCCCTGGAGGTGTCTTTGTCCAGCTGGAAGTGAAATTCTCTTTTGATGGTAGGTGTTTATAACTCTTTAAAAAGAACTTTCCATTTTCTATCAGCAGCTACTCAGAATTGTATTAAACAGTACCTGCAGCCTTCCTCCTTGCTTGTTTTCCTCTTGGCCTTTGCATTCCCCCCCCACCCAGAGGTGACAGTGAAGAATGTAACCACCTAACTGGCAGTCTCAAAGTCTACCTGCCTGCTGAGCTTGAGGTATCTGCTGTGGAGAGCATTGATTCAAGACTTGCTTTGCATGTGCTCTGCTAGATTTCAGTATCAAAAGTATAAGGTCCTTTTTCCTTGGTTGTTTTTCCTGGTGAAAATGGCCACTATTTCATGTAAAACTTCATGTTGGTACATGTGAAGTGCTTTTGTGAGCCTCTTCAGTGGGTGCAGCTACAGTTCTGCCTAGTTTCTGAGGTTCAGATGGTAACTCAAAATGCTGCAGTTCTGTCTGTTTAGTGCTTAATGGCAATGTTTGCAGATCCAGCAGTTGCAGGCAAAATAATTGCTCCCTGATCTTTCTAGTCAGTTCTGGTGAACTACTGAATTTTGAAAGTCTTGACTGGTTGACTCATCCTTACAGGGATAGGAGGCCTGTGTGAGGATTCTGACTCCATACCCTTTTCATAGTGAAGATGGAATAGTCAGGAAAAAAGTGTCAGTACTTAGTAGTACTTCTTTTTTGTCTCTATAGAATTTGTTTAGGTTGGATTCCTTGGGGAAAAAAGGTGATGCAAAGACACTTTAGAGGTTGGAACACCCTGAATTGATGAGTTTTGTAAAAAGCCTTCAGATCTGCAATTTCCCATTATTTTAGGACTATGTTTTCTTGTTTTTAAAGAACATTAATTCACATCTGTTCATATTCCTGGATGCTTCTGGAGTAGAATAGATCTACTGTGCCCTTTACACAGAACATGTGCATTTTAATTACAGATTCTTCATGTAAATAAGGCCTGGCTTTCCAGGGCACTTCCTTGAAACAAACCTGTCTGGTAAGCTCAGTGTCTATCAGTAACCACTTCAGTGCCTGGTATTATTCAGTTGGTGAACAGTTCCAGGCTTTAGGGGAAGGGAAACTCGGGGCCTAATTTTCAAAGTGCATTTCTTGGTAGAGATCAAATGGAGAAACGCAGAACTTTGAAAATTTGGTGCAGAACCAAGTGTAAGTGTTTGAATAGGCAGCTTCACAAATGTAGTTATAATAGTGATATGAAACCCTTCAACTGAAGGCTTAAGGAAAAATGGGAGCAAAACAGTGTTCTATAAATAAAGTGGAAGTTTCTGAAATGGCACTTTGTTGTTGTTCTCAAAAATTCTGAGAAGAGGAGCAAACCTATTCAGTTTTCTTCTACAATGAGACTTACTCTGAACTTCTTTTATCATTTCAGATGTTGGATGAAAATAACCACCTGATTCAGTGTATCATGGACTATCAGAACAAAGGAAAGACATCTGAATGCTCTCAGTAAGACTTGAATCCAAATCTACTGTGAATTTCCATCTAGATCACCATTTCTGATTTGTTCAGCTCACCTTATAGGAGAACTGTGCTGTGAAGAACAGAGAAGTGTTGCTACAGACAGTATGGTCAAAATTTGGGGTGGTTTTTTAATGTACTTGCTGTATGATTATCACTTTTGTCATTGAAATGCTACAACTTGCCTACTGCAAGTTGATGATATGATGATGGTGCCCATAAAAATGGGGACTAAATAACCCATATCTTTTTCCTCTGCACCATAATTACACTTTGGGAAAAAGGTATTTTTCTTCTCAGACCTTTCAGAATCATGAGAGGAGTGGACCTTTCTGAATTCCTGATGGTGTGTTTGACAGCTGCTTGCTTGTCTCTTGCCCAAGGACAAACACACTTGTCTGAAAAGTTTGGTGTGCCAGAATATCCCATGTGGACTTGCTGTCTAGTGGGGTCTCTGGGAAGTGACTGGGGAGAACTGTGGAAGCAGTGAATTAATAAGGAATGTTTTTTTTCCCATTCCTCTTCTCTGGCATGGGAAGATCATGGAACACTTGTAATTAGGAAATAGAGAATCATGGGACACAGGAGGCATCACAGCCTGGCTGGAGTCCCTTACTAAGGGAATTGATAGTCTGGGAGTAGGACATAGTAGGTTTTTTTGCTTTAGGAGAATGATTTTATTACAGCACAGTTACTGTATTAAGCTGTTTGCAAGCCAGTACTTAGTATTTGTAATCTGTTCCTGCTTGCAAGGTTATTTTTGTGACTGTGGGTTAGATGTTGAGACTCTGGAATGTGGTTCTGTGGAAGAATAATCATTGCATAGCAGACTTCCAAAGCTCAGGGTCTTTATGGAATGTTTGCACTGTTCTTGGTCACGATTCACAGACATCTGTGACATTTTGTATTTGGGACATAGTAGAAGGAGCCCCTTTTCACTAGTGGATGTGGTGGAAATTGCATCAGACTCACAAACACACTCTAAAAAGCTTTAGAACTCCTAATAACTACTCTTGTAAGTCTTGTTTTACATAGGGAGCTTTCTTTATATGTGTAGAATTAAATGTTGATGTTGCTGTGTTTATGAACTGAGATGTATTTTGCTTGTGTTTATTTTGCTAGATACCAGCAGATGCTGCATACAAACTTGGTTTACCTAGCCACAATAGCTGACTCCAACCAGAACATGCAGTCTCTACTACCAGCAGTAAGTACAAAATAGTGTAAAAGTAGGAAACAGATTTCATTTGGGTTTCTGGAAGTAAAAATAAAATGCAAAACCAAAGAGAAGCATTTGATGTAATGACCAAACATTTAGCCTCTGATTTACTGTACAGTGAATACCTGATGCAATATCTGTCTTCATGCTGTATGTGGAGTCATCTCACTGCTCAGGTCTTGCTGAAAATCTACCTTCTTTAACTGAAGACTGTTACTCTGAATTTAAAGTGCAGTGCATATTATTTCTTCTGCCTCATAGGCAAGATGAGGTTGGTTTTTGTGGTTTGTTTTTTTCTTTCAACCAAGAACTCCAGTGGTGTGGCTTTTAGTCAGCTCCTGCAGCAGTACTTGCTGCTTCCCCCAGTTTTTGTAGGTGTTGTGGGATTTTTGTTTGTTGGTTTGTTGTTGGTTTTGGGGTTTTTTTTGTGTGTGTTTTTGTTTGGTTGGGGTTTTTTTTGTGTGTGTGTGTGGTGGTTATTGTTGTTTTTCTGTTTGTTTTCCTCACTGGAATATCATCCTTTCTTTTGCCTCAGGGGTGTGAGGTTGGGTTAATCTTTGTCTGCTTTTAAGAGACTCACCTAGAGTACAGAAATTCTTTGCCCCCTGTTCTCATCAGAAAAAAACCCCTTTTTTTGAAGGTGAATTAAAATAATAGTATGCAAGAAATAATCTCACACAGGCTTGAGGTGGAACACTTCACTGCTGCCTTGCTCAACAAATGAAGATTTATTTTTTTCTTGGATAATACTTGCTAGCTTTTTTTTCTTTAATCAGGGGTGTTCTGAATCTGTATTCCTGAACTCTTTATTTTAGAAGATACCTCCAATTTTTTCCTCTTTCCATGGTTTATGGAATAGCAAGGAAAGCTACAACAAACAGTAAAATAGCTTGCTATTTGTTTTCTTTTTGTGTTAATTGGAGAGCTTGGGGAGTTCATTGTGAGTAACACAAGGAAGTTCTTTGTTTTTTGGTAATAAGGCTTTTCTTGAATTAATATAGTCTTGATTCATTTCTGTAATATGAAGCTAAAAAGAATGTCCATAAAACAGCCATTCCTAGATACTAGTTTTCACCAACTGAAATTGAATTACTTTTTCTTTGGTCTCTGGAGAAGTGTTCTCCAATCATTGTTACTAGCAAAGCATCCTTTCAAGTTGGTACCTAGAGGACTATAGAAACAGTGCTTCATTATGTCCAACCTGTTGTGCCTGTAGAGGCTTCTCTTTTTATAAATCCATGCTTACAGCTGAGGGGGAGGGAAAGAAACCTTGAAGAGAGCTGTGTGTATTACTGAACTAATATGTTTTTGGACCTTAATTCATATCCTGATTCTGATGACAACTGGAAATGAATTTGACCTTATCCTAGTCCCTGGTGAACAGCCCTGTTCTTAAAGTTGAATGTGATGACATTCTCCTCTGAAAAGAAAATGAAGATAGGGCTGGGAAAGACTTTTGCAAATAAGGTCTGAAGTGTATTTCTGATTAGAACATAAGGAATATTCCACAGCAGTGAGAAAACAGAACAGTGCCTTTTTTGTTGGGGAGAGGGGGGCAGGAGAAGTTGTTATCTTTTGACAGCTGAGGGAGGAACAGAAAAGTAGCTGCTTGGTTTTTCTTTCAAACTAAAATACAAAATGAAATTTGGAGGTTCAGTCTTCCCTGAGTATAGATGCTCTGGCCTACCAAGCCAGATCTTTGAAGGTTTGCCTGAAATGTGGTAACATCATCATATAAAACAACTTTTTCTTGGGGATTTTAGAAAAACACTCTTTAAACTCTTTCTGTCTTCTCCAGAAATTGTACCCAGAAGAACTCAGAAGCATGTGAACTCCTGCTTTTTTTCTCAGGGCAAGATAAACTACTTCAGACTTCTTCTTTATTGGCTTTCCATTTAAGAACTGATGAGGCTCAAGTTGACTTTGAAGTATTATGTTTCTGTTAGCTGTGTCAGCTGCTGAACAGTCTTACTAAATTCAAGGGCTGTGGGTGGCAGCAGTTAAATATGGAGCAAGATACTGTGTGTGTAAAAATCTATTTTTAATAGTAAAATACATGAACTTTATGATAGTACCATTGCAGTAGTTTCCCACATAACTCAGGATGGCTTGTGTCTGCATAGCTTCTGAAATTGGATTGTATCTGGATCATTGTTACCCTAGTAAACTATCCTCTTTTTTTGTTGAAATTTTTTTGTTTGTTTGTTCTAATCTGGAAATACACTCTCCAGAAATTTCACAACTTAAAGCATGTGATGAAAAGTAATAGTGAAGTGATAAAATGAGGTTGAAAAGAGTATCCTGCTGTTGAGATGGCATTTACACTGCACTAAAGAGTAAAGTTTGTAATAGAAGCTAAAATGACTCAAACCCAGTAACTTCATTCTATCATTTGATTATACTGCTTAGACTTCATTCTTATTGTTGG
This sequence comes from Ceyx cyanopectus, assembly GCA_013401355.1. Taxonomy (NCBI): domain Eukaryota; kingdom Metazoa; phylum Chordata; class Aves; order Coraciiformes; family Alcedinidae; genus Ceyx; species Ceyx cyanopectus. The sequence goes on from VYZU01070756.1 coordinate 64,947, forward strand.
GTAAAATGCTTTTAGGCAGCTTCTGTGCCTCTGTTCACATTTTAGAATGAATTATTCTAATCTGATGACATACTTCCTGAAAGTGTGATACTGTTGGTGGAGAACAAGATAAATCTTTTATGAAACAAAAGTGTAGTGAACCAGCTGTGTTGTGCAGAGAACTGGCTCCACAGGGGAGTGTCTTCCCAGCTAGACTGGACTGGTGGCTAAGTGCAGGTGTGAAGTTGATAGAATTTTTTGCTACTTCTTTCCAAGTTACAGAATCACAGCATTTCCTAGTGTGGAGAAGACCTTTAAGATCCAACCATTGTCCAGTCATCGACCTAACACTGAAGTTAAACTGACAGGCCTGTAGTTCCCTGGATCCTCCTCTGGCCCTTCTTGTAGGTGGGTGTGACACTGGTTAAATTCCAGCGTGCTGGGAGTCCCCAGGCAGCCACAACTGCTGCAAAATGATGGGAAGTGGCTTGGTGAGCACCTCTGCCAGCTCTCTCAGGACTCCATCTGGTCCCATAGGCTTGTCTCTATCTAAATGGATCATCTCTGTCTGGACTGCAGGGACATGATTCTACTCCCAGTCTCTGTCTTCCCTGATATGTCTTCATTTTGCTGAATAGCTGTAAGAAAACAACCCTTGGCCATCACTCTATGGGAAAAGGAGAGGGGAATGTTTTCCTGCACTCCAGCCTTTTCATTTTGGCACTAGTTTAAGAACAGGCAAATACTGAGTTCTGCAGCGATTATTTAATTTGGAACAATCAGAATTTTTCTTACATGATGCAACTTGTCTCCTGCCAGCATGCAGAGCACTTGGTTTCAGTGTGTATTTCAAGAAGGTGATGAAAATAAATGCTTAGGATTATTGCTCACTTCTCTTAATGTGCTGGTTTTCTTCTATATTGAAGGTGCCAGTTCCTTCCAGTAGCTAAACTTCTGATGTGACTTCCAGGAAAACTGAGTTGTGCACTTTACATGAAATTGCTTTTAATTTCAGAATAGTAGAAAAAGAACTTTTTTTTTAAAGTGAGTTTCTTCTTGCTTGAGCTACTTCTGTTGAAACTAATGCTTTTTGGAGGACTTGAAATCCCTTAATCCATGCTGTTCCCAAACTTGTGATGCAGATTAGGGTGGAGCCCATGACATTTTTGTGAGAAAACACTTTTTATATAAATGATGATTGCTTTTTAGAAACACCCAGCATCAATAAATGCTGAATTGATGGTTACTTCCCAAGAAACTGCTCTTCAAGAGGCAGAACTAGTAAAGATCATTACTAACACTGGTCTAAAGAAGCATTTCTTTATCTTCTGATTGGAAGATGGAGTGGGATGAATTTTTTTGGTGGTTGGCTTGTGTTCTGTTTTTGGTGGTTTTATGTTTGTTTGGTTTTTTTTGTGTGTGATGGTTTTTTGTTTGTTTTATGAGTTTAGAGTTTGGGTGGCCAAATAGGAGTCTCTGATGTAAAATCGGTTTACTCAAGCAGTGGAAAATTTTACAGTGGTACTATTTTTCTTGAAAAAGCAAGGTGGCATTCAGAAAGCAAGAGATGTCTCAGCTTTAATAGCTGACAATAAATTTTGCAAATAAAATTGTTACTGAAAATGAGAGGAATCCTAAATTAATCAAGTTATTGTGTAGTTATGTAGCAAATGCCTGGGAAACTGGTATTGTGGTAGTGTAGCTGAAGGTCTGTTTGTGGGATCTGCTTTCCTGCTGATCACAGCTGGCACTGGTCTTTAAACCTCTGGCTTAATTCCGTGTATACTGAATGTTACTGTGTTGATTAAATTAGTTTTAAAGCAGATACTCAAAATTATGATTCTGTATTAGCATTTCAGAACACAAGCCCAGGCCAAATTCAAGTTCAGCTATTTGTAAACTGAATTAATAGAGTAAAAGAAAGGTTCTGTGTTTCCTGTCAAGAGGCAAGTGAGCTATTAGTCAGGAGTGGAGCTTGGATTGTGAAGAATAATTGCTCTCATTAAATGTTTGTTAGGCCATTTTAAAAATCATAATAAATTCTAAAGACTTTTTAGAAGAGTCACATTATGTAGCAGATGTTTTGAGAAAGGGAGGAAAGATGTTGGATTCATCCCTATCTTATGTGACTACACTTCAAGGAATTGTTCTGCTGCTTTTCAAATGAGTCAGGTAGAGCCACAGTTGTTGGAAAGAGTAAAGAAAATTACACTTCACATTCCTCTACTGTTATTAGAAACTATTAAGCTAATGCAAATCTGTAATTGATAAAAGTTAATCAATTTGTGCTTCCATCCTCCCCAAAGAACTTTTTTTTTTTTTTTTTAATTNCAAATACTGAGTTCTGCAGCGATTATTTAATTTGGAACAATCAGAATTTTTCTTACATGATGCAACTTGTCTCCTGCCAGCATGCAGAGCACTTGGTTTCAGTGTGTATTTCAAGAAGGTGATGAAAATAAATGCTTAGGATTATTGCTCACTTCTCTTAATGTGCTGGTTTTCTTCTATATTGAAGGTGCCAGTTCCTTCCAGTAGCTAAACTTCTGATGTGACTTCCAGGAAAACTGAGTTGTGCACTTTACATGAAATTGCTTTTAATTTCAGAATAGTAGAAAAAGAACTTTTTTTTTAAAGTGAGTTTCTTCTTGCTTGAGCTACTTCTGTTGAAACTAATGCTTTTTGGAGGACTTGAAATCCCTTAATCCATGCTGTTCCCAAACTTGTGATGCAGATTAGGGTGGAGCCCATGACATTTTTGTGAGAAAACACTTTTTATATAAATGATGATTGCTTTTTAGAAACACCCAGCATCAATAAATGCTGAATTGATGGTTACTTCCCAAGAAACTGCTCTTCAAGAGGCAGAACTAGTAAAGATCATTACTAACACTGGTCTAAAGAAGCATTTCTTTATCTTCTGATTGGAAGATGGAGTGGGATGAATTTTTTTGGTGGTTGGCTTGTGTTCTGTTTTTGGTGGTTTTATGTTTGTTTGGTTTTTTTTGTGTGTGATGGTTTTTTGTTTGTTTTATGAGTTTAGAGTTTGGGTGGCCAAATAGGAGTCTCTGATGTAAAATCGGTTTACTCAAGCAGTGGAAAATTTTACAGTGGTACTATTTTTCTTGAAAAAGCAAGGTGGCATTCAGAAAGCAAGAGATGTCTCAGCTTTAATAGCTGACAATAAATTTTGCAAATAAAATTGTTACTGAAAATGAGAGGAATCCTAAATTAATCAAGTTATTGTGTAGTTATGTAGCAAATGCCTGGGAAACTGGTATTGTGGTAGTGTAGCTGAAGGTCTGTTTGTGGGATCTGCTTTCCTGCTGATCACAGCTGGCACTGGTCTTTAAACCTCTGGCTTAATTCCGTGTATACTGAATGTTACTGTGTTGATTAAATTAGTTTTAAAGCAGATACTCAAAATTATGATTCTGTATTAGCATTTCAGAACACAAGCCCAGGCCAAATTCAAGTTCAGCTATTTGTAAACTGAATTAATAGAGTAAAAGAAAGGTTCTGTGTTTCCTGTCAAGAGGCAAGTGAGCTATTAGTCAGGAGTGGAGCTTGGATTGTGAAGAATAATTGCTCTCATTAAATGTTTGTTAGGCCATTTTAAAAATCATAATAAATTCTAAAGACTTTTTAGAAGAGTCACATTATGTAGCAGATGTTTTGAGAAAGGGAGGAAAGATGTTGGATTCATCCCTATCTTATGTGACTACACTTCAAGGAATTGTTCTGCTGCTTTTCAAATGAGTCAGGTAGAGCCACAGTTGTTGGAAAGAGTAAAGAAAATTACACTTCACATTCCTCTACTGTTATTAGAAACTATTAAGCTAATGCAAATCTGTAATTGATAAAAGTTAATCAATTTGTGCTTCCATCCTCCCCAAAGAACTTTTTTTTTTTTTTTTTAATTATTTCTTCCTCCAACTCATTGTGCTCTGCCTTTTGATTCTGCATAGCAAAAAATATTTCCTGTGCAAGAAACACATGGAGTGAACCTCCTTTGGGAACAACCTCTAGCCCCCAGTCAGGATTTGTCCCTAAGGAACAGGAGCTGTGGGACAGCTCAGCTCGTGTTGTGGTACCACATTATTCCAAGAAAGCAGTGTTAGGCTGTGGGTGATCTCAGAGACTCTTCACTTGGAAAAACGTGGTACCTAAGGCTTCTCCTGAAGCTAGGCACTGTTGTGGGCCTGGTAGAGATGGGGTCTGATTCTGCAGTGCTGCTTGAGCAGGCTCCAGAACCGAACAAGCACTCCAGGGGGTGTGGAAGAGCCACATCCATTGCTTAGACCAGGAAAACTGCTCCTTATGGGAAGGAAATGGTGTCAAGTTGTCAGCAGTACACACTTTTTAGAAGACTAAAGGCAAAATACCCAAATTTGGTCTGATTTGTGTATTAATTCTCCTCTAGCTTTTTTGTTGAGTTCTTGGGTTGATGTTCATCTTTGGGGGCTGATAGTGTCATCCTGCTTTTTCTGAAGAGACTTGCTCTGCTGGATTAAAAAAAGCATTTTCAGATTGTGTATCCTCATTTTACCCACATGTGCCATGGCCTTACAAGAAAAAGTTGTTTTCCCAGGTTGTTTGGTTGGCTCCAGTGGGGCTTCTAAATGTTGGGAATGAGTCTGGCTGTTGTTTGGCAAGTTTTCCTTTTGACAGTGGTGGTTATGGTGCCATAACCAGGGCTGGGCTCCATCAGCTGCAGTTGTGCTGTGTGTTCAAGGTGGTTTGTGATGAACCAGCCTGGAGAATCAGATGAATGACCTGGAAAAGGGGATATTGCCAATCTGGATTAGTTCAGAGTAACCCCAGGGCTAAAATACATTAGAATATGGGAGTTGAAGTTGCTGTGATGTCAGGAGTGAATTCCTGGACCACTAGTGTGCTCCACTTGGTGGAAGAGGATTGCTGTAACTTGTGTAAGCTCCTTGGCTTGTGCTGTTGATCAGGTGTGTCCACATGGGGAGCTAGTGCACTGCACACAAAAAACTACTATTGCCTACCAAATCCTGTGGCTGATTTAGAAATCAGTAAAAACAGCAGCCAAGTTGAATTAGGAGTGTGCTCTAAAGTGTAGCTCTTTCCTGCTGAGGGTGTGATTTACCTCCCTGCACAACAAACACCCATTTGAACACCAGGCAGGTTGCTGGGAGCTGTACCAGGCAGTCTGCTAACCCAGATGCCAAGCCCTGTAGCCTCCATGGTTTTGCTGTTCTCCCAGTGACATGCTCTGGGGGTTCTGCAGGATTCTTCCTGCTTTAATAACAGGTCTTCTAGATGGAATAGAGGTCGAATTTTATGTTATTAAATGAAAGCAAAACTTGTAAATGTTGGACCAGACATTAAATGATCTTGAAAGCCAAAGAGGCAGGAGGCAACCTGCTGTGGAATGGAAAGCTCCTGCTTTTGAGGACAATTATGAACTGCATGTTATAAGGGAATTATAGGATACTTCTGAAGTTAAGTTGCTATGGCTCAGTGTTCTCCAAATTAATATCCACACTTCTTCCTGATTGCTTAAAAAAACCCATCTGAATTCTTATCAGATTATTTAACTTTTGATTTAAATAATTTCTAGTTCTGTCAAGAATTCTATGTGATTATGTTTTCAGCATCAGAAGAGGTATTGCTATGTAGACATTAAATATTCTAGGGTTAGATTTTTCTGGTTGTGAAAATGATACTAAAGAATATTTGTACAATGCAATGTTTTAATACAGTGATATGTTCAGTTTGAAACAGCTAAAGATGCCAGTCTCCTCTTTAAACCAATTGTGAAGTGTTGCATTCTGCACTATTTCAGCATTTTGTTCAACTATTAAGTCAGAGTTTCTCTGCTTTTTTTGAATAAACTAATGTACAATGAAGATTTAGAAACTGGTTATCACTCTGAATTTAGAATTCCTTACAGCTGGTGTCACAACTGGTACTCCAGCAGTGAAAGCACAAATTAATTGGTAATTAACTTCACTACTTGGATAGGACTGTAAATGCTTTCTGCACTGAAATCCTCCCCACCCTCAGATATTCCCCTTGCTGAGAATTGATACAGGTTTGTTCTTTGGGTTTTTTTCTTCCCCTTGAAGGTGCTGGCAGTGCTAGAATACCCTGTACCTTGTAGAAGAAGAGTTGTAACCTAATTAATTAAAGCTCACATCTTTCAAATCTCAAAAATGGATCCTTTATGATCTGATTTCCCAGTCTGGCACCTTGGGAAGCACTCTGCAGGTGCCATCACCAGCTCTCAGCAGTGCTGCTCTCTGAGCCTGGGACAGGTGCTGTGACACCAGCAACTGATGGCAGCAGAGCAGGGTACCCCCTGGGGTGGGGGATTTTGTTTGGGGAAAATGCTATTTGAGAAGTGAAAATAAAGCTGATTGATTAAATCCTGAGTTAGAGCTTCTCTTAGAAAGATCAGAAGGCTTCTATGTCTGTGTTCCATATAGCTTTTAATTGTCATTCTGAGAGAATTTCAAGAAAATGGTATTTCTGGTAGTGAACTTGAAATACCTGTAGTTGCTTTTATTGATCAGTGGCACTGTGTTTTAGTGGGCTTAGCAGTGTGTCCTGTCTTTGACATTGTATTGATGACTGAGTTGGGATTTCACCCCAGTTTTGATAACAATAAATGCTGCATAAACAAATCTTTCACTTTGCTTTTGATGGTAAGAAAAATCTGATAGGGCAGAGAAGAGAAGAGAGATGAAAGTTCCAGGTGTACAGTTCCACCATGGCAGCTTTTATTGTTTGCTGCTTTGTATTTGATCCAATTTATTATTTACAAGAACATCTTCTAAAAAAAAGAAAAGGCAATTTGGCTTTTGTTTCAACTGTTTGCTTTCAAATAACCTTTGTGTTTAGTAGGTTTTGTTTACTGACAGTTGTCTTTTAAATAAAATATATTGGGTTTTTTACTGTGTCTTTTTTGTTGTTTACAAGTGCAGAGGTCAGTTTCAGTCTTTTTCCAGTTCAGACTTCCAGAGTTGGACAAAAGAGCCTTTTTTTTTCTCCCCCATGCTATTGATAAATTTCAGATCCTCATAGGTGCTAGAAACTCTAATCTGTGTTTGGGGAAGTCAGTGAAAAAATCGTGTTTAGCACGTGAAGCTGCATCAGACATCCTCTAATTCTTCCATTTTTACTGATACTAAAATAGTTAACATTTTCTACTTCCTAACTGGTATGAAATCAGCAGTAATTTAAACTCCCTTTCATTTCTGTTGCTTATCCAGCAGAAGGAGGGAAGTTCTTTGGTTCTGTTAACCTAAAGCATTTGGATTTCACCTCACCCTTCATACCTAGACTGGGGAAGGGTTCATGTTGGGCAGCTTTCCTTTCACGAAGACTGGGCAGTTCCTTTTTCTTTTTTCTTTAAATAGCTTTTTTTTTTTTTGTGAATGGTGTGTTGTCATTTTGTACTTTAAAGGGTCTTTATTGTGCCTAGTGCACATTACTGGGGATAATCAATTTTGTTTTTCACAGAAGTTAAGGAAGGGTTAAATGACCCAGGTTTTGTGGGGTTTGGAGTTTGTTTTTTAAAGTAGATTTCAAAGGAGCCTGGATCAGCTCTGTTAGAAATAGAGAAGTTCTTAATTTCTTCTGTCTGTGGCCAGTAGAAAAAGACTGGAGGAATTTCAGCAGGGAGTGATGATACCTGCAGGATACATTTCTATTTAATTACTATCAGGTAATGATTAGTTTGACATGACTTGTAACACAGTTTAAAAGATCCTGTATAACTGTTTTGATTGCATGTATGTGTAATTATCTCTGAACTTTATTCTAGTGTCCTGTGTTGATGAATTCCTATGGTTTATGTGATATATGTGGTGTCTTCTGTGCTTAATGTTCTTCCTCAATTTATTGACTATTCTCCTGAGGTTTTCTTTGTTGTTAAAGCATAAATTGGGTGATGTACTTTTTGTGTGTATCATATATTAAATAGTATTTTTGTCAGATCCTATTACGTTCATTTCCTTCTGATTAAAACAACAACAACAAAAAAGCTCCTTTTTTATTTGTTTCTGGTGTAACATTTAAAGGCTTTAATCTCTGCTTGCCTGTCTTTGGAATCCTTCTGCTTTTACAATATCTTTTTGTGAATGCTTCCCTGAAACTAAACCTGTATCAGCATCACAAATACCATGGCTTTTTTTCTTGCATATTGTGCCTCACTTCTCACTACATCAAGTACTGCAGATAATCTGAAAGTGAACACAGGTATTAGGAATAGTTTTATGGATTTGGGTTGTGTTGTGTGTGTTTGTTTTGTTGTTATTGTTTCTTCTGGAGCAGTTACAGTAAGAATTTTCAGAAGAGAGAGTGGTTGAAAAGTGGTTAAAAATTCAGTGTACTTCATCTGTATTGCATTTCACCATTCTCCTTGCATTTTCCTTCATCTCCTTCCTTCCTCCTGCTGAATAAAAGCCTTCACTCATTTCTTGAGGAACAGTTAAAAATGTTGCAGGAAAAATACTACCTGCTTGAGTTACTTGAAAATAAATTAGTACTGCTTCCCTGTTCTCCTGGCAAGTGAGTGTGTGTCACTGCTATTCTGGGACTGTCTCTGAGGCCAAAAGGGGGTCCTACCTGACACTCATTTGAAAAGCTCTTCTCTGCTGGATTGCATCTGGTCTTTAGGAGCCTCCTGATGAGGAGCTGTAGGTATGAGGGGAGCTGGGCTAGACAGGAACTTAGGGTTCACCTCCAGGGTTCTTTGTATTAACAGAAATGATGGAAACTATGGACACAGCTGTCTGCCAGCAATGGTTTTCCATGGATAGTTACAGCCTTGTAGAGAGGGTCTTCAAAAGCCACAGAGGTGTTGGCTCTCCCAGGGATGATTTTTATTCCCCTGAAAGCACTTGGCTGAGGGGTGTGAGGAGGATCCTGCTGTCTCAGAGGTGTTTTTCATAGGAAACTGGAGCTGACTCCTAGCAGGTTCTGCATCTCCTTACACTGCTGTGAGTAGAACCTAACAGTAAATTCCCCCTTGTATTTGTTGTTTTTCTTGCTCTCCCTCTTTGAACTCTCAAGGTTATTCAGTTATTTTCCTCACAATTTCATTAGGAAATTTGCCAAAAACATCCTTTCTAGGCAGCTGTCTCTGGACCTTTGGAGGCCAGCACTAATGTGCTTCCAGTCTGTAGGGGGTGTTTGGCATGAAATTATGAACTAGGCCTTCAGCGCTTCGGGGGAGAGAGGGGAAGAGATCGCAAACATTTTACCACACCCAGGTGCCATTTTTTTGCTACTCTATGAGCATTTGGAGGCTTTCATCTCTTGTTGTACCTGTTTTGTCCTGGTGCAAGGTCTGTTAACAGCAACAAATGGTTGATGTGAGAGAATTCTAATGGAAGAGTTATTTTTTTGTTTGCCAAGTGTTGCTTTGAAGGAAAGCTTTTGTGTGGGAGGGAGCGACTCCAGCAGTCTTGAACTGTTCAGGTATAATTTTTTAATGAGGCATTGATTTTTTTTTTATTTTTTTATTTTTTTTTCATTTTCAAGTGGTGCTTGAAGGTGCTGTGGTGCTGTCTGCACGTAACACTTCATGTAAAATTGATGGCAATATTAAACAGTTTGCCAAAATTAATATGGCGAGGAGTTAAACGTATCCGAGAGAGCAAGCAATGCCTTTCCAGTGCTTCCTTTCATAGCCCACTGAACAATATAGGCAACTGCTGTACCATATGTACATAGAATATATTTGTCAGACTAACTGCTTCTTGTGTTTGACTAAACTGTCTCCTTTCAGCCACCCACACAGAATATGCCTATGGGTCCAGGAGGGATGAATCAGAGCGGCCCTCCCCCACCCCCGCGCTCGCACAACCTCTCCTCAGATGGAATGGTGGGTGGGGGCCCTCCTGCACCACACATGCAGAACCAGATGAACGGCCAGATGCCTGGTAAGTTTTTCTCCTCTAAGACATTAACACCAGCGTTGCCTGGCAACTGAAACGACATGGGGGCTCAAGGGATACTAGATTGTTGATGACAAAACTGCTTTGAATGCCCCCGAGTACCAGCTCTCTTAGAGTTTGTTAGCTACAGAGCTACGTGACCTGTATTCAGTGTTTATCAGGCTGCCCTTGGGCTTTGATGTAGCTGACACACAGCATTCCTCTGATGAACAGAACTGGCTAAATTTAGTCTGTTTGAAACTGTGCAGTACAGCTGGCTTTAGAAGGCTTATTGGGGAAAGGTATTGGCCTGTGGCTGAGTGTACACAAATCCTTCCATGAAAAGATAATGTAAAATCATTGTAGCTAAATAATGAGGTAATAATAAAATGCATATATCTTAGAGGGTGTTTCAAATGTTAAAAAAAAGAAAGGGGGAAAAAAGAGATCACTTTTAGACAAAAAGCCATCCAGCTCCCACTGATCCTCTGTGTTCTTTATGATTGAAGATGTGTTGAATCGTAAGGGATTTGTAAAGAAGTGCCCCCCAGATTATTGTTCTAGGTGTAAAATTGAAGTCAACTTTTATACCATCCTGTTTTATAATAAAAAGCAAAGTGCTTGGCAAGTCAGAAACAAAGCAGTGAAACAAGATGGTAAAATCCCACACTGAACCTCCCAGTACTGGCTTTGGGGCTGCTATTCCCTTTAGCAGTCAGATCCAAATGGAGTAGACCCTGGAAAAGATTCTTCCTTTCTATAGCAGCTCTTTTCCAGAATTTCCCCTCATAAAGTCATACTGCTTATTTCATGTGAATTGGCTTTCAGCTTAAAATTACATTCCCAGGATTGCTTTCATTCAGGACCCCTTCATTTTGTTTGTATGGAGGAACTTGTTGTACAAGAGCTCTTCAAGGTATTGATTCTTCCAAGAATGGAAACTGCTGTCAAAGGATCTTTGAAAATTCATCTCTCAGTGGTCACAAGGATACACTTCATGACAGCAAGCACAGTAAATAACTATACAAAACTTAATATGAAGTAAAAAATACAGTGATTTCTCTGATATCTTAATTTATCTGGAAATCTTGATAGAATGGACCTGGTAGTGACAACTTTTCTGAGAACAGCTGAATAGCCTCCAGAGGCTGTGTGTGAGAAGCACAATAAAAGATCTAGAGAAGTTACTTCCATCATACGTGTTGGGCATGGCCTGAATTTGGAAGTGGAAAGAGCAATGTATGCTGCTCCCTAAGTAGGGCAGAGATATTCTGGTTGTGGTGTCTTCTATCCATCTAAGATCCATCAGCTTCCATGGAGAATAGCATTGCCTCTCACAAATCAGTCTCTTTGACCCTCTGGTGTAATCATATTATTGTTATTATAATGATCTTTTCCAAGGAGAAGGATTACTAAGTCACAATGTGAGCATAATGACTTCACTGTGGAGCCACGGGGGAGAAAAGTCACTCCTTAAACATACATATTTTGTAATTAGATAGAATAAGAAAAGAGCTGTTATGAAAAAATGTGAAAGGTAAATAGGTTTGTTTTGGTATTCACCTAGACAAATACTTAAATACAGTTTCCAGCTAAGCTTTAATTTAGCCTTTCTTCCAACATATGCCCTTTTTTGAATGTCTGTTCCTTCCCTTCTCTGTGTAAGGCTGTCTCTGAGGATGTGAAGATAAACAGCTTAGGATGGGGGCATCTCTAATGTCAGAAAAGCATGCAGAAATCATTGTTGTTAGGTGTAGGAAGAGGGAACAAAATCATCTCATTAAGTGGATAGCTTAATGATATTTTTTTTAAGCATTTGCTGGTGCTGTCTGTCTGTGAGCTTTGTTTCATAGATGTGTAGTAATTCCTGCAGTGTATGCATTTGCTTTCTCTTTATAGGGCTTTTACTCTAAAGTTACACATACACTTTGTGATAGAAGCCAGATACCAAACCTTAAATATCTGAAGAGATTATTTGTCCAAAATGAGTAAAAACATTACCTTGCAAACCAAGAGAATGCAGAGTTGACAACAAGTTGACCAGCCTGGAAGAAATAAAATGCAGGCTTTTAAAAATACCAGCTAAGGATTTCTGGAACAGCTTATCTGAGTAGGGGCTTCCACAGCCCTGAGAATGGGTGGAAGGGTTGATGGAGGATTGAAAGAACTGCCTAGTGATGAGTTGATTTAAAGTTCTGCCACAGACCCATTAACTAAAGGGCAAAGGATGATTTTTTTTCATGGTTATATTCTGCTTAATGAAGGACCTGAGGTGCTGCTGAGGCTCTTAATTGCATCCCCCCTGCATCTTCTTACCAGGGGAGACAGGCACAGCAAAGCTTTTTCAGCTGATGGTGGAATTATCATCTGTACCTGTGACAGATTGTCTTTTACCTGAAAAAAATGCTGTCTGAGGAATTACACTGAGAGTATGTGTGATGCAAAGTGAGGAAGGTCTGGATTTGGGAGGAGATGATGAGCTGGATTGTGTGGGGGGTGAGTGGCCTTCCCTGTCTCTTGAGCTTGTTAAATGTTGAAGGTGAAAGGTAAGGCTGGCTGCAGGGTTCTTGCCTGGCTCTGTCCTCAATAGCAGGTGCTTGTGTATGACCAACAAGTTCACAGCCATCTTTCCTTCCTGCAGATGTAGTCTCAAAGGTGCTTAGGCTGGCACACAGCTGCTCAGAGATAAGATTCTGTCCATGAGAGTTTAAGAGGAAAAATTCTGTTTGTAGTCAAGATAGATAGTTATTCCACTAACTGTTGTAACACAGAATTTGATTAGTGCAGCATTTAAAGCAGTTGTTTTAATGGCAGATACATGGGATATGTAACTGAAACACTATCTTCTTACAGCTCTACTGGCACAGTTTCTCTTAGGATCCTCTTCTAAGTGTTCTGTATTTCTTGTTGAGCTCTGTGTATATTGACTCTTCCTTTGTTTACACTTGACCTGCTCTGTCACATGCTCTGCCTGTACATATCTCCATAAACTCTTCATGTGGTGCTTGTCATAAGCAGAATCCTGTATATGCTGTGGGTTGAAGATGAGCTATATGACAATTTACACCTTGGTTTAGTAGCTGCAGCTGCTCAGCAGCAGAAAAGTGTTGCATAGTGGAGCTGAACTTTGTGTGTTCCTGACTTTCTTTTATTTAAGTTGGGAAATCAGGAGCAAAATGTTTATAGCTTTGTCACAATGTAATCACATTTAATTTTGTGATTCAGCATGACTATATTTGCTTGGTTTATGATACTTAAAGTGGACTCTTTTCTTCCCCATGTCTCCTGCAG
>VYZU01070756.1:78191-132327 GCA_013401355.1 Ceyx cyanopectus
CTTCCAACATATGCCCTTTTTTGAATGTCTGTTCCTTCCCTTCTCTGTGTAAGGCTGTCTCTGAGGATGTGAAGATAAACAGCTTAGGATGGGGGCATCTCTAATGTCAGAAAAGCATGCAGAAATCATTGTTGTTAGGTGTAGGAAGAGGGAACAAAATCATCTCATTAAGTGGATAGCTTAATGATATTTTTTTTAAGCATTTGCTGGTGCTGTCTGTCTGTGAGCTTTGTTTCATAGATGTGTAGTAATTCCTGCAGTGTATGCATTTGCTTTCTCTTTATAGGGCTTTTACTCTAAAGTTACACATACACTTTGTGATAGAAGCCAGATACCAAACCTTAAATATCTGAAGAGATTATTTGTCCAAAATGAGTAAAAACATTACCTTGCAAACCAAGAGAATGCAGAGTTGACAACAAGTTGACCAGCCTGGAAGAAATAAAATGCAGGCTTTTAAAAATACCAGCTAAGGATTTCTGGAACAGCTTATCTGAGTAGGGGCTTCCACAGCCCTGAGAATGGGTGGAAGGGTTGATGGAGGATTGAAAGAACTGCCTAGTGATGAGTTGATTTAAAGTTCTGCCACAGACCCATTAACTAAAGGGCAAAGGATGATTTTTTTTCATGGTTATATTCTGCTTAATGAAGGACCTGAGGTGCTGCTGAGGCTCTTAATTGCATCCCCCCTGCATCTTCTTACCAGGGGAGACAGGCACAGCAAAGCTTTTTCAGCTGATGGTGGAATTATCATCTGTACCTGTGACAGATTGTCTTTTACCTGAAAAAAATGCTGTCTGAGGAATTACACTGAGAGTATGTGTGATGCAAAGTGAGGAAGGTCTGGATTTGGGAGGAGATGATGAGCTGGATTGTGTGGGGGGTGAGTGGCCTTCCCTGTCTCTTGAGCTTGTTAAATGTTGAAGGTGAAAGGTAAGGCTGGCTGCAGGGTTCTTGCCTGGCTCTGTCCTCAATAGCAGGTGCTTGTGTATGACCAACAAGTTCACAGCCATCTTTCCTTCCTGCAGATGTAGTCTCAAAGGTGCTTAGGCTGGCACACAGCTGCTCAGAGATAAGATTCTGTCCATGAGAGTTTAAGAGGAAAAATTCTGTTTGTAGTCAAGATAGATAGTTATTCCACTAACTGTTGTAACACAGAATTTGATTAGTGCAGCATTTAAAGCAGTTGTTTTAATGGCAGATACATGGGATATGTAACTGAAACACTATCTTCTTACAGCTCTACTGGCACAGTTTCTCTTAGGATCCTCTTCTAAGTGTTCTGTATTTCTTGTTGAGCTCTGTGTATATTGACTCTTCCTTTGTTTACACTTGACCTGCTCTGTCACATGCTCTGCCTGTACATATCTCCATAAACTCTTCATGTGGTGCTTGTCATAAGCAGAATCCTGTATATGCTGTGGGTTGAAGATGAGCTATATGACAATTTACACCTTGGTTTAGTAGCTGCAGCTGCTCAGCAGCAGAAAAGTGTTGCATAGTGGAGCTGAACTTTGTGTGTTCCTGACTTTCTTTTATTTAAGTTGGGAAATCAGGAGCAAAATGTTTATAGCTTTGTCACAATGTAATCACATTTAATTTTGTGATTCAGCATGACTATATTTGCTTGGTTTATGATACTTAAAGTGGACTCTTTTCTTCCCCATGTCTCCTGCAGGACCTAACCACATGCCTATGCAAGGACCTGGACCGAACCAACTCAACATGACAAACAGTTCCATGAACATGCCTTCCAGTAGCCATGGCTCAATGGGTGGCTATAATCACTCAGTGCCATCCTCACAGAGCATGCCAGTGCAGAACCAGATGACCATGAGCCAGGGACAGCCAATGGGCAACTATGGTCCCAGACCAAACATGAACATGCAACCAAACCAAGGTAAGTGAGCTGCTTGTGAGCCTCAGTAACAATGAGACATCTTGGGTAGAGATATTTCTATTTTTAAGGATTTTTCTTGTAGATTTCCTTCTCTAGCTGAATTTGTATGTTGTTTGGAGAACTCTCTATCTCCTTTCTACTGTGTATCAGTGATTTTTTTATTTATTTGCAGACACTGAACTACTTTCAGGTAGTGTGTGAGAATCTTGTAATGGATCTGCTTTCATCAGTTACAAGTTTGAACTGGCAAGCTACCTGTGAATTTGGGACAGTACACAATGGAGCAAATTTGTAAATGCTGTAAGGTGCTTTAGCAAAGTCCTGTGGAGTTGAAATTTCATAGTTGCAGGGAATTAGTGATAAATATGTAGCAGTATGAGTTAGGGAGCGAGCCACTAAGTTGCTCTGTGGAAAACAACTTACTTTGTATGACTGGCTTACAATTTAGTACTAGCAGTTCTTCTGTCTCTAAGTAGTTTTCTTTACTCTTCCTCATAATATTCCCCTGCTGTTTTTCAGTATTCTGTCAAACTGGAAAATTGCTCATTAGAAATGAGGCAGAAAGATACTTAAAAGGTTTCTATTCTGAACAAATAATAGTACTGAAGCACCTTTGGGGAATGGAGAATCAAATGCTATCTAACCAAATTGTAGGCTCAAGAACAAGAGAAATTCTCTGGTTAGAACATGAGTTGGTACCATTGCCTTAGAGCCACAGGAAACTTCCACATTGGGTAACTAGTTTTCACCCTTTAGGCTGAGACTTTTTCCATTCCCAGTGCCTGCTTCAAGGCTGATTTATTTATTTATTTTAATTAATTTTCTTTTTCCCAGAAGTTTCACAGAAGTGGAGAGCTGTTTCTGACAGTGGGGTAAAAAAATACTTTCTCTAAAATACTTTGTTGTCTCACAAAAGCATTAATAGTGCACTTCATATAGAAATCTTGGAGTGCAGGTGTCCCTTGCTTTAGAGCAAGGTGTTAAACCTCTCTGTTATGCCAGCAAGGTGCTGTTTGCTCTTTCACTTAAAATATTGTCCTAAATTAGTCCAGTTTTAAATATCTATGGGGTAGAAGCCTTTAAGTCTGAAGCACACTTGTTATGTACTGACAGCTTAAGGCTTTTGACCTAGGAATATTCCCAGTCAGGTCTACTTAATNGAGAATCAAATGCTATCTAACCAAATTGTAGGCTCAAGAACAAGAGAAATTCTCTGGTTAGAACATGAGTTGGTACCATTGCCTTAGAGCCACAGGAAACTTCCACATTGGGTAACTAGTTTTCACCCTTTAGGCTGAGACTTTTTCCATTCCCAATGCCCGTAGACTANGTTATGCCAGCAAGGTGCTGTTTGCTCTTTCACTTAAAATATTGTCCTAAATTAGTCCAGTTTTAAATATCTATGGGGTAGAAGCCTTTAAGTCTGAAGCACACTTGTTATGTACTGACAGCTTAAGGCTTTTGACCTAGGAATATTCCCAGTCAGGTCTACTTAATACATTTCAACTATTTTCTGCTCTTAGTTGTTGTATTTATATTGAGATTGGTGACAAATTAGAGGAAATATTTTTTTTATCTTCACTCTCTTCTGATTCCAAGACAGCAGGGGAGAGAGTGGCAGAGGAATCTGAGACTGAGAGATTTCAGTGGGTGGCCAAGATGCTCTCTGGCTGGGCTGAGCCAGGCACAGACACTACAGGCTGCTCATCTAAGTGAAGAAACAGGAACGAGCTGCTTAGGAAGTGCATTGACATGCAGCTTAAAAATAAAGAGTGACTTGAAGATTTCTTAACTGGTAGCCTGTGTTGCCATTCAGAAACAGAAATTCACCAAACTTTCTGAACCTCAGTATTGCTCTCAGGAGACATTTGTGAACCACTAAGCATTTGTTTCTTTGTCTTGGAAAGGGGTGATCCATGTTGAGAATGAGAAATCCTACTATATCTGTCAGTTATGAACTGCACTAGCTGAACAGAATGCTAAATAAAATGCTAAATATTCTGCAAGCTATTCTTAGCATCTCAAGTTGGCTGTTAAAAATTAGTAGATGTTTTTGACCTTAATCTTTCCCCGCATGGGTTCCCCATCTGTAGAGGGATCTCATCTGTTGGTGAGATTACAATACCATCTGATTTCACAGGAGTGTTGTGAAAAGATATTCATGATGAAGATCTGGACATTTTAGTTATGAGTGCCATAAGAAAACCCATGAGGAAATTAATAATTCTCTCTTCAGTGTTTGACTAGGCATGACACAAATAATTAAGAAACAATATTGAGATGGCTTTTCAGTGAACAATAGCAACTGTGCATTCAGTGAGGCCAGCACTTAGAGGCAAGAAACCCAACATGCTATCTTGTAATAGAAACACCTCAACATGTAGAAAGGTTTGATCTAACCTCTAAGTGGTTTTAGCATAACTTTTTGTGTTCACTTTCTAGCAAAACCTCTTGCTGTATACACACATCTTGAGGCAGATGGTGCTAGCAGGAAAAAAATGAAGTGCTAATTAAGAAATAAAATGCATAGTAACAGAACCCATTGTTGGATTTACTTTTGCTCACTATTAATTGACACTAGTTTATCAAATGCTAGCCAGAGGAATATCTTACATGAGAAGCAAAATTTTCATGATACTGTTTTTATATAGTTAGCCCAGTTAAGAGAAGAATTTTAGTCCTTTTGGACTTAAGAAGCAGGATGTTGTGGAAGATTCTGTAGATGACTTGATTAAAAAGCTACTGTAGCAGCCTGGGATATCCTGAAGGAATATTGGAGAAGATAGGAAGCAGCAGGAGCTGAGTGAGTGTGGAAGAAACTCCTTTCTTGGGGCTGCATTTCTTCTTTTGTATGGGAAGCTACTTAGGATGAGTGAAATATCTCAAGTCTTGGACATTTTTTGACTTCTTGGGGGGGAGGTGTAAGCAGCATTTTCTGGAACCTGAAACTTACATGGCAAATCCTTTTATTGCTGTTGAATGGATCCTTCACGGTACAATTCTAGTACTTGAAAAGCAAGGAGCAAGAAATTGCAGCTTGGCCATCTCACAGACTGTGTTTTCTCTGATCCCTTTGCTAGAATTCTCTTCACTTACCAGAAGTATTGGAAGCAAAGTTGCCAAACTCCCCAGTCTGTATTTAAAGAGCATTCTATATGTTGCTTGTAGTTCACTCTACGTAAGGATATTGTGTTGACTCAATCATCTGGAGAAGACAGCTTGTTGAGTCTGGTGCTGACATGTGACCCTTTCAGTTATATAAGCTTACAAAATTTCCATTAAAGTTTCAGAGCATTTTCAATTAAAAGCAAGTCCAAGGAGACCACGGAGACAGCAGAGATGAGGCAGGTAGAGAATTCCTGTTCTTTTGTTGTCCACATAAAGGAATGTGAAGAGGAACATCCAGTGTTATCTGAAATACAAAGATATTCAAGGTATGACAGATTAGGATACAATAATTCCTGAAGTTGAGGACCTTTGTGAATGTCACCATCTGTTCATTCCCATGTAAGCAGAGGCTGTTACATTTCCATATCTGAATTGCTTGCAGGAGCTGTTGTGTCCTGGACAAAGCAGGGCAGTCTCAATTTTGTGACATCTAACCTATTCAAATTAAATTACCTTTGCATTCTGAAGCTCCATCAGACTGAAGCTGGATTTGTAGGGTGTGTAGCTGTAATTTTCCTGAAGTTCTCTGTGTAGTTCTCCTATCTTAAAAGAACCAAAGATATAAACAGGTGTCTCAGTGCTTGTTCCTTCATCTTTCTGTGCTAGTGGAAAATGTGAAAGGTGATGGTGGTAACTAGGGAATGTGTGACTGACTTTATGTAATTTTTTCCCAAATGATACCTGAAATTATAATTGCACTTGAGATGGGAACCTTGGGGAATAAATTCGGAGAAGTTTCTATTACCTTTAATTTTAAACTGAAATTGTACATTTAGAATAGCAAAAAACTTTTGTATCCTCAGGGTCTTTTCTATCCTCATAGTGTTTAAACTACCCCGTGTCTTAAAACAACTTTAATATTTTGGTTCATTTGACCAAGTCCATGTGAATTTTAACTTTTATCAAGAATCTTGGGAAAATGGAAGGTTAAACTTACCCTATAACAGAGTTCCTAAGCTAACTGTCACAAGAGTTACCACCATCATCTTAGGTTTAAAAACAAGCATTTTTTTTTTTTTGTAAATATGAAGAAAAAACAACAACAACAAATTTTTGCTGAGGGCTGCTGCATCACTGGGTACATACTCTGTTATTTATGACAGTGGACAGGAGGTTGAGTTTTTCCATGGTAAGCCTGCCATGGTGTGCTCTGCTGACAATCTGTGTGTGCATATCCAGTTGTTTGGGAAATGTGTAAAGAATACACCTCTTCTTGGCAACAAAATCAATGCATTTTTGAAGACTAAAGAAACAATAGCTTGTACTGTGGCTTTTTTACTCTACCCAGCTACTCCTGTAGCTCTTGACTTGGAGCCAGCAGTTGATATGAGTGTGGTTCCACACCTCTGCTGCTTCAGAAGCATCAGCCATGTCAGCAGTTACTCTTGTCCTCTCAGCACTTACCACCGTTGTCTGAGTTTCAGCAGAAGAGATGAAGCTGAGAAGTCCCTTTTAAACTGCTAATCTCTTCTTTTCCCTATACCTGAGTCCTTAGCAGACACAGGCTGGAGCAGGAACCATTTTTTTTCATTTAGTAGGTGAAGCCAACTTTGAAATAAGCAGTTGAGGAGCATGTTGTATATTGTGATAATGCAGACCAATGCAGACCATCTTTAAATTGAAAATCAATGAGCAGTTCAGTTTTCACTTGTTGTCTGGCTTGCTTTATAGATTCATTTCATGAGACTGATTTAGGTCTACACTGCTTTTTTCAAATACCTGTTTGACTACCAAACTGCCTGCACTCCTCACAGGACCTACACTCTTACTTCTTAGCGTCACTGTCTTCAGACAGATTCCTCCAGTATATTGACATAATGAAGGCTTCCTTCTGAATATACACAAACATTTGTAGGGCTCTTGTACTGCCACAGTTAATTTATTGGAAGGACAATAGTCTGCTTGAGTATTTCCATATTTACAGGGGTAGTTCTACACAAGATTTTCTTGGACTCATTTTGCACTGTACAAATCAGGTATTTTGTCCCCTCTGGAATAAATAGTGCTGGAAATGAACTGAGAGTGTTTCTAAGGAGAGTTTTTGAAAGTAGGGAGTGTTCTCTTGCAGCAGTTTTGAGAACTTCTGGTATGTGAAGTTGTCTCGAGTCTGGAAGAGATCAACTTCCACTCAGTGAAGGTTGTTGTGACCTGATGGGAGATTCAAGAGCTGTATTTTAAGTAGGCTCTAAAAATGTTCTGCAAGTCTGAGATCATGAACTAATGACCTTAAGTTTTGACTTAAGTTTTGTCGAAGAGTTTTCTATGTAGGTTTTGTGTCATACTAAGTATTATAAGATGAATAAATGCAGCTTTATTTTAGGTGGGATTTTTCAAAAGACAAATTCAGACTTCGCTCACCCCTCAAAACTCCCCAGTAAAATGGTTCTGTTGGGTGAGGTGATAAAAGACTCTGATTCTTCCTTTAGGTATCATCTTAATAAGAGGGAGATGTGAACCAAACTGGAAGGCAGCCAGGCAGTGTGTTATGAACACAGCACAGTCTGATACCGGGTGGTGAATTCTCACTGTGGCTCTACAAAGCGTTAATGAAGTTCTAATTTAAAAAGCAAACAGAAAACCTCTACATTGCACCGTGGGGACCCAACACATTTTATCACATTGTATTGTGACTAATATTAATATTGTTAATTAACAAGCTTTCTTGAGATCTAGGAATATTATGGCAACAAGTTTTTTTGGTTTTTTTTTTCCAAGGCTGCCTAATGTTTCTCAATACCTCCAAGCAGAGGAGCAGTGAAATGGAATGAGCTAAATTACCTACTCATTCAGAAGATCAAAAAAATGAAATATATATTTGCTAAGTGAAAAACTATTACAGTGTGTCAATTTAAACCATTTTTAGACTTTAAGAATCAGGACACAGAAACTGCCATGCTGAAGGATAGAAGCATAACAGGATCATTTTAAGAATGGCCAATATTTATCTTCAGAGGAAAATGAAGCTTGACTGAACTAAGGCTGCTTTAGTTCTGAGAGATTCCACACAGGGGTTTAATGGGATTTAACACACTTTGAATTCATACCATTAATTAATTTGCCTTAACTTTCTCTTGTAACCCCATGTAGACGGGATCTAAGTGACTACATATTCCTTTCCTTCTCTAAATTCCTAGTTAATACTGACTGTACCTAGGTAATTTTCCAGTACTGTGGTGTCATGTAGGAATTCATGCTTGTGCTCCAGCAGCTATTTATTTTGAAATATTAAATGCAATGGAAAAATTTAGAAAACTGGATGAGACCTTCTTATTTCTTCTGGGATGTGGCTAAGGTGTGGCTGTGATAGTTTGATGTTTTGGTTTTTGATTATTTTTTTTTTAGTGAGACTAGTTACTTGTCTTTGTACTTTAAAAAATAAATTTAAAAAAGGGGGGGAAAGGCTGAGAGTTTTGCTGTTAGAAGGTGTGCAGTGTGTATTAAGTGGTTTGAATTAGTGTTATAAAAATACACTGTTTAAGTAGTTTGTCTCCTTGTCACAACTCCTTCCTCCTCATGCTTTTAATACTGGAATAAGTCTTTTTTTCTGAAGTGGTACTACAAAGGAAGTGAAGAATCTGTTCTTCTTTAAAAGTTACACCAACCTAACCTGCAATTTCATATAATGAAATGGTGTAATAATAATTTTCATTGCTGTACAGTGTCAGTAGGGTGCTCTTTAATGGTCTGTTTTCATTATTGGAGTTTGCATTTCTCCCAAGTCCAGCCTTAATCAGATTTTTCAGTTGATAAAACATGGACAGTACTTTGTCTCTCCTGGTCTTTTCCTGTGGTTCTTGGAAATGTGGTGCAGTTTGGTATGGAAGATGATTACAGGCTACCTGGCATTGGTCAGTGGTGGGCAGAACGTGGATTCCTGTGGGCATTTCTGCCTGCTCTCTCTTGGGTGATGCCTCACTGGTACCTGTGGTTTGTCTTTACAAGCTGAATAAAATTAATTATTTTGTATTAACAGCTAAGTGGCTTGTTGATGGAGTACAGCAACAGCTACATGTCTATTAAAACTATGCCCTGAGGAGTTCACCATGTTAAATAATTCTTCTATGACTTATCAAAGTTTCACCATCAGGTTTTCATCTATAATTTCTTTGCAGATGCTTTTTAAAACACACTACAGAAAAAAACATTTGTTGTCTTTGTGCATGAGTAAACTAATGTCTGTGTAGTTTGAAGAAAAATCATCTAGAAAGCAGACTGCCTTAGACTCAGTTCTGATTGGTGATTTGGTTACTGAACTGGTCCCCTGAGCTTAAGTAGGTCCAGAAGCAATGAATCCTTTAGGGAATGCTAGAAAGTGAGAGCCTTTTTTTGGACCATTTTTAAAGGTTGGGTTTTCCATGTTGCTTTTGAAAGGTTTAATCACAGATCATCTCTTACAGCAGACATATTTTCTCCTTTTTCTTTGACAGGTCCAATGATGCACCAGCAGCCTCCCTCCCAGCAATACAACATGCCCCAGGCAGGTGGGCAGCACTACCAGGGGCAGCAGCCACCCATGGGGATGATGGGCCAAGTCAACCAGGGGAATCACATGATGGGTCAGAGACAGATTCCTCCATACAGGCCACCCCAGCAAGGTAGGACTTCACTTCAGTGTTTGTACATGGAATTCAAATCCTCATCTTTAAAACTAGTTCAGATCACTTCCCTGCCTACACCAAATTCAACTCAATCATAGGGTGTCTGTCCCAGACTTTGTTTTGCAGACTCATTTTGTTAGCCTTTTAAGGGTGGTTCTGGCAGCAGATTACTGGTATCACCATGAAACATGAGGACAAGTATTTCTTTTTAAGTTCTGACATGAAGTATGTAAAAATACACATCTCAGATATGCTGATGCAGAATTCTGTTTCATTGTTTAAATGATAGGTACAGAAAAGGAACAGAGTACCTGCTTGATTCTGAATGTGCTCACTTACAAAAAAGGAACAATATTCTACAAACTTGCCTTTTTTGCTTTTGGTTTGATGTTTATTTTCCTTTCCAGTCCTTTTAGAAAAGGAATATCTTTATTTTTAACACCATAGTCTGCTATACGCATGTTTCTAAAATGGAAGTTTGATATCTATATATGTGCTCAGTCTAGTGCAGTGTGTGTGTGTATTTAGATAGATATAGATACATTTATTATTAAGTAAACTGGATTAAGTGTATTGTCTGAAATGCAAGGAGATGGGTGGGGAGTACTTTAGAGAAATATTTCTCATACTAAAATGAGAAATTAGCAGGCTTTATAACAGAGAAAACAAGTTATTTACGTATTGACTGGTTGTGGTTTTTCAGGCCCACCACAGCAGTACTCAGGCCAGGAAGACTATTATGGGGACCAATACAGTCATGGTGGACAAGGTCCTCCAGAAGGCATGAACCAGCAATATTACCCTGATGGTAATCTCTCATAAATGTTAACTTTCCCATTTTCTATACCTGCCCAATACTAATGTAGTCCTATGCCCCAAATTTGGGAATGAGGCAAGAATAGTAATTGGATGTCATACCTCACATTTACAAAACCTTCCAAGTTCTGAATTGTTACTACAGTTTTACTGTGACTAGTTAATTTTACAACCTACTCAAAGCATGTAATTTGTAATGCTCCCATTTGAAATGCTTAACAGTTTTAGTATTTCAAAATGAAGTACTGTTAATTGGTTTATCTAAAAGTATGGAAGGTTCCTTAGCCTACCTAGAGTAATTGAGATTAATTAAAACAGCCATAACTTTATTATTAATAAGAGAGGGGGCAATATAGTTGGATTAAAGATTTTACTGAAATGGAAAAACTTGTTAAAAAGATGTGGTTTTTCTGTAAATATTCTATTTTTAACTTAGTGTTTAGTTTTCATATAAGTAGCACAAATGTGTTAATGCTGCCATGGTATGGGCCTTTTAGTTTAAATTTTATGAAGGAACAAAATGGTCCCTGCCCTGAGGAGACTGTAACTGTGATTCCTCTTTAGAAGTCCCCCAAGTGCTTTCAAGACAAAGATCCAAACTTTGAATTTCATAAATTTGTCCTCCTACCTCTTGGAATTTGGAGTGCTGAAGGCTACTGGATTGTGCTATAAGTTAGAAAAGTTGCAATTAACCTGTTTTTAGGCTGAGCTGAGACTGGGAGAACAAAGCTGCTGACTCATGACTACTCTGATAACCATGTGTGCAACTTAATGGTATCTTACAAAGTCTCAGAAACGTGGTAGATGTTAACATCTTAAAAATGTATGTAGAGCAAAGCTGTGTCATTGCCAGAGCAACTGCTTATTACAAATACAAGGATACAAGTTAGTTGTTTGATTTTTAATTTCTATTGAATTTAAGATGCATCAAGCCACATCTGTATAAGCTTACATGTCTTATTTTTGCAGATGCACGTGCAGAGTTCTCTTACATGTTGCATTAGCTTCTAATTATTAAGCTGTTGTTTGGTAACTTCTGTGTTATACACAAGAACTTCAGATGGTTACAGGCAATTTACTGTAGTAAGGGCAGTTTGGTACAATCAGCAGCTCTGTGGCAGCACTGATTACTTCTCTAAGACCTCTTCCTTCTAAAGATTCATACTTTATTGTTACCTCATTACTCTGATAAAGAACATAAAAAAATAACACTTAATAGTTAGGTATTGATAGATTCAGCCAATGACTTATGGTACAGTTGCAGAACTAATTGCAACCACTTAGACTGTGTTCTCCCTCCTTGCTTGTATTCCTGAATTTGATTCCAAACTTACATAATATGTATAATTTCAGATTTAAACAAAGCTTGTGTTCTTGACCAGATTAGCAATATGATAAATTTTGGTCACCTCTAAGGCAAAATAGATTTGTTCTAAAACCAACAACAGGTAGGGTGTTTACTGCAGATATTGGTTTCTTTATCAGAGATGCCTGTAGTTGAAAGGTTGTTTAATGACCTACTCAGGACTGGAATGTAAGAAGAGTTTTCTTAAGCCTTGTAGGAATTCTTTCTGTAGGGGAAAACCTTGAGAATGTTGTTTTTCTGTCACTTAAAACCAAAACTTAATGTAGCCTGTGGTTCATAACTTCATTCAGCTTTATTTGTTTTATTTCACACTGCTTTTAGCATATGCTTTGGAATTGGAGATCAGCAGAACAGGTGTTAGACAAAGTATGATAATTGCTTTCTTTGTTCATTCTAATTTAATTCAGGTTATTTACATGTGAAAAGCCTAAATGCTTTCATTTTTTTTTTTCCTGAGTAAAAGATAAAGTACTTTTTCCCTTCCCCCCCAACAGAAGGTTAAGACCATCCCTTGCTGTGATGTTGCTAAACTACTGCGTTAAGCCTTTTTTTTACCTGCCACTTGTTAATTCCATAGGAAAGGAAATCATCTGAAGTCTTTGACTAATACAATGGAAAAAAATCTTTTTGCTGTATATCCAGTTGACATTTTTTTTTTTCCTTTTTCTGAGAAATGCAAGGTGTGCAGGGTTGTCACTCAGAGGCCATTAACGTTTCTTCCTGTCTCTTGTCGAATTGATGTAGGTCATAATGATTACGGTTATCAGCAACCGTCGTATCCTGAACAAGGCTACGATAGGCCTTATGAGGATTCCTCCCAACATTACTACGAAGGAGGTATCTATATACCTTCACACACATACTCACATACATCCCCTTTCCTCCCCCCAACCTGCAACGGGAACAGCACTTCTTGCACAACACCACTCCTACCCATGCAAAGCTCTTGTAGAATACTAGTCGCTGGCTGTCTGGAAAATTGCAGGGAACTCGAAGAATAATTCCTTGCAAACACCTAAAATATATATAACCACAATTTGCCATTTCTAACAACAGTAAAATGACTAAAACACTCTAGAGATTATTATTTTTTTTTCTACCTCAATGGAAGTTTTTATTTCAACATCAGTTTGTTGGTTCAGTTGTATATCTTTTTGTGTGTGTATCTATTTTGTATAATTATAGTGCCGTTAGGAAGCAGCTTGCTGATCTTGTGTAGCTAGTCTGTGCTCTTGTAGCTGTCCTTAATTTTGTCTTTTTTTGTTGTTTTTTTATATTTTATTTAGCATAGTCATGATCTTATGACTGTGATGTTCCAGTAAATGTAATGCTTGTTTGGCAGAGATGCTGAAAATGCTGCAGTTCAACTCTGCACAATTGGCTTTAACTGCAGTTTGTATGGCCGAATTTCTTCTGTTTGGTTTGAGTTTTCTTTGTTTTGTTCAGTTTTTGAAATCGATATTGCATTTTCATTTTGTTCTTGTGTTGTTGGTTGTGCATCTTAGAAGGGAAGAAAAAAAACCCCCAGAAAGTAGGTATCTTTATAAGTGTTTGCTTTCTTGCAATCATCTTACAGGAAACTCGCAATACGGTCAGCAGCAGGATGCATATCAAGGACCACCCCAACAGCAGGGTTATCCACCACAGCAGCAGCAATATCCAGGCCAACAAGGCTATCCAGGACAACAGCAGGGTTATGGTAAGAACCAGAAGACACAGAATCCCAGAAAACACCAGGAGAGATCCTCATGTGTCATTCCATCCCTATTTTATTGGCTTTAAAGGCCAAGCTTGTGCAAAAAAAAGTTATGTGTCCATGATTTCAGTGGGTCAAAACAAGAAAGTGTGAAAAGCAGCATCTTTGCAAGTAGATCCCATGTTGGCAATGCAGCACAGTGTGGTAGCTCAGAGACATGAGGGTGGTTAGAAAACATAACAGGTTTTTGTAGTTTAGACACAGAAAGATGCTGCTCTTTTCTGTTCTCTTGTAGATCAGCTCAGTCAGGAGGGCAGAAAGATGGTAGAACCATTTGTAGCCTTTCATCCCTGGATTTGTTGAACAATATTCTTCTACAAAGTTTACAGATTCATCTAACATACAGGAATCAGTCTTCTAAGATTCTTGTACTGAAACAAATGGAAGTATTGCCAGTGCAGCTTCTTATTTATGGAAGGAATGAGAAATCCTCTGCCACAAGTGACACAATGTCCTTGGATTCAAGGAAAACCTCCCAAACAGGAAACTGGAGTAGTATGTAATTTTTTGCATTACTTTTGATAACTTGAGGTCAGAGGAGCACACTAAAATACTGCTCTTTTGTTTTACTTGCTTACATATTGTAAAGCTGCACACATATGTTGAGACAGAGTTAAGTTTTAAGAGGATCTATTGAAATTTAGCAAGGCTTCTCCTTTTGGAGATTATGGAGGAGTTGATAGTATTCACATAGTTTTATTCTGTTAAATGTAACATTGGAACAGAATGAAGCTCCACCTAAGCTCACTCTTCTAAATTTTATAGGTAAATCTGACTTATTCTGAAAATTTAGGTTAAGTAATACTGGAGGGAAGATGCTGGAGCATGTTCCTCACTGCAATTTGTAGACCCAAATATCATATTCCCAATTTCTATTTTTACAGCAGAATTAGTTACTGAAGTTCCATTTTTATTTTATAAAATCTGTGAGTGAAAATTAAGAATTCCACTATGAAGATTTGTCATTCATAAATAAACCCAAGGTTCATTAGTCAGATAAACACAGAACTTCTCAGGATGTAACATCCTTGTTTGATTTAATATTTAATTGCTTTTGAACTTGCAAAAGTAAATAAGCTTCTCAGTCATTATTATCAGTCTTTAAGAAGCTGAAACTGCTTAGTTCAAGGGGATTTGAGGCCTGAGGAGAACCAGAGAGGCCACCTGGAGCTCTGCTTCTCCAGGTCATCTTTTTGCCTGTCTGATTAGATCCAAAATTACTGAGAGTTACCA
Organism: Ceyx cyanopectus; assembly: GCA_013401355.1. Lineage (NCBI taxonomy): Eukaryota > Metazoa > Chordata > Aves > Coraciiformes > Alcedinidae > Ceyx > Ceyx cyanopectus. Next base: position 93,029 of record VYZU01070756.1, read on the forward strand.
GCTGATGTCATTTTCATGTCCAGTGGCTGTAGCTCAGACTATTCCTCTAGCAATGGATCACACCATTGCTGAAACACATCAGTTTCTTCTGATGGAAAAGAATATAATTACAAGTGTTAGCTTGTTGAAAGGAAAGCAGTTGTGAAGAGCTGCAGATCTTCCTGCCTGCCAGTGTTTCAAGGGTGGTGCTGAAGAAGCTAACTTAGATCTACGGGAAAAGATCCGTGTGGGGTGTTGCTGCAATACACAGTACCCCTTCTGGCCCCAGGTAGGAGAGGATGAGGTTCATTTTCTTTGGAGCATGGCTGCACTGCCTGATGGGAGCCACAAGCAGCTTCCAGTGGGAGAGGAGCTCGAGGAGTTCCAAACAGGAACAGGAGTTGCTGTTCACAAAGAACTTCTTCCCTTTAGAGCAGAGATGGCTGGAGCCAAAGCAGATGGGGGCTTTCTGTCTTTTTTTCTAGAAAAAAGTTAGGATCCCAGAGGAGTATGGAGCAGAGGGGCTTTTTTCCATCCCCCAGCAGCATTTACTGGTTGTCACATCTCACTCCTGTGTCTGATAGCCCCTTTATGGCTCCTGCTGTGGAGTGAGAGCTGCCTCGCTGGCAGTGCAGCGTTCCTGGGCTCTTGGACAGGTCCAGCTGTGAAAGGCAGCTGAACATCTGCCTGCTCCTGCTATGATAGAAGTTGTGGAGCTGCAGCAGAGTACAGGGGGAGAGGGTGTGCCTCCCTAGATCCAGGCAAGTGCACATGTTTATCTTTTGTCCCATGGTCTTCCTGTCCTCTGACCATCATGCATCAATAAGAAGTGATTAATACATAAATAAAGGGAACTGTTTGTCTGGTTGGAGCACAGGCCCCATCTCTAAAGGTGCTTTCCAGGGTGAGAGGAGGACCACTGATCCCTGGTATGTTTTTAGGTAGGAAGATACCTAATTGGACAGTAGGGATACTTCTTAGCCATCATCACTTGTAAAATTCCATGCTCTTATGTTTTCTTCTTGCTAACACATTAAGCAATATTTTTTTTGTTGTTGTTTATTTCCATTTTAATGATCTCCAGGCCCCTCTCAGAGTGGTCCAGGACCTCAGTATCCCAATTATCCACAAGGACAAGGCCAGCAGTATGGGGGATACAGACCCACACAGCCTGGGCCACCACAGCCACCACAGCAGAGGCCTTATGGATATGACCAGGTATTCTCTCATTTAATGAGGAAGGCATGACTCTTACACACTCTTGTGACAATCTTTGCAGACATTTACCTAGGGAATTTGAAGACATGGTCTTTTGTACAATTCTCATGGGTTTTATTTCCAGGTGAGTTGCCCAGATCATTAGTCTGGAGGTGTGATTAGATTAGTCATTCTTTTCTGAGTTTGCAGAGTCTTAATGCAGTTTGACAAAGTGAGGCCCTCCAGGCAATATTTTTGGATCTTAAAAATGAAGATGATCTATTTCATAGCTTCTTGGTGAATGACTGATATGAAAGATGAACTTCCTAAATCTCATGGTGGATCATTCTTCAATAAATGCAATAAAAATGGTGGAATTGATTTTCCACAAACACTAATCCAGTAATCCTCTCCAGTTGCAGAAGTGCCTCAGGTGTGCAGCTGAGGTCCTTCTCCTGAAGCACTGTGGGGAGATGTGGAGTCTGTATTTGCACATATTTTCTCTCAGCAGTATAAAGGAACCCTGAACGTGGGAAAGAAGTGACCTTAGAATCTTCCCTATCACTGCTGAGAAGTTCAAAACAAATAAGAACCACCAAAATTCAAGATTGGAGATGTAGTGGAGGACTTCTGATAAAATTCAGCTTTCTAATTAAAGGATGAAGCAGAGGTTTTACTCCTGTAGAAAGTACATTCTGTAAAAACCTAATCTTTGCAATATGCATTGTTCATAAATATAATTAAAACCTACACTGTTACTTTAATTGGCCTAAAATAAAATGGAGATTAACTAAATATACCTTATGATCTAGGTGGGGTTTTATTATTTAAATAAAATACTGATCCATCAGTAAATCAGTTGGACTTGCAAGAACTTTTAAGAATATCCACAATTGCCCACATTCTTAAAGGAGAACTGTTGGCTGCCTTTCTACAGCAATCAAAAAAGACAAGGAGGAACAGACTCTTTCAGTGTGATAGTTCAGAGATGCAATTACTTCTGAGTGTTTAGCAGATAAAGAAAATGCTTATGCAATGAAGTAATAGCTTCCTTCTGCAAATAGTAAGCTACAGGAAAATGCTTTGCTTGTAGCAAATCTGTAGGGTCAAGGAAACTTAATCTCAATTTGCTGAGTTTCTTCCAGCTTTCTTTGCAGTAGCAGCAGATAACCCTCTCTGTAGATAGGCTCTGCTCCTCCAGTTTGTGCAGTTTAAGTTCCACTGGGAAACTCAATTACAGAAGACCTCTCTTTCATACTAGCCATTCCCATAGGAATTGTGCTGCTTAGATTCTCATTTGGCAGCTGTTCTGAAACTCTTCCTGCCTGATTGTCATATTACAATGGAAAAAAAACTTGACCTTGCAACATAAAACTGGAATTGAAAACAGTGCCTTGTTGTGATGGCACTTAACATGGAATGGTGGTGAGACTGCAGCTTGGAGAAGGTTCACTCTGCAGCACACTGTCTGGTTCTCCAAGACTTGGGGTAAGGATCATGGTAAGCATGAAGCATTGGTGCTTTACCTCTGCTCCTTGCCAGTACATGATGCTCTGCCTAAAGAAATAGAGAATATCAATAAGAGCAATAATATGTGGACTAATTGAGTCCCAGAAGATACATTCACTAGTTCCTCACTGTTCACTGTGCCTTGATTTTGGAGGTAACATTATCAGTCCATTCTGTGATGCTTGATAGATGAATTTTTTTTTAATTTTAGGTATCTCTTAAAGCAGATTAGTTTTCTAAATTAACCTGAATTTAGGTGACCTCATCTTTCTGAAATAATTTTCAAAGTTTAGATGGGAAGTAATTTCCATCTTTTATTTTTGATGGTGTCCTGCAAATGTCACAGCTGTTTATTGAATGTAAAAGTATACTCTTTTAATCAAATTAGGTTCCTGGCTTTAAATGCAGATCATCAGTCTTACTTTCACATTAAAACAAAGGATTTTTGGAGAGGTGAAACTGTGGCACTTAGTCCATATCAATTTATCATTTATTGTTACTTGTTTCCCCCTTTTAACATCATAGTTTATTTGGATGGTCCTTTGATAATCAGCTGTTAATTCAGGAAAACATGCCTTGTGGGCTAATTCTGTATTTATTTTTTTTTTCTAGGGTCAATATGGAAATTACCAACAGTGAAAACTCACATTCCAGTAGGCAATATCTATAGCAGCCATATTGTCTCCTCAGCACTGTGGACATCTTCCTGAGATGAGAACCTCCCATTCCATCTAGCTTTTGGAAAAATCTTGTGGCTGTTGTATGGTATACAGTCTTTATGGGTTAATTTGTTAAAGACTGTAGATTCTCAGAAACTGATTTCACTTCTCTGCTCTAGATGGCAATATTGGACAGAAAATATGTGACATAACAATTTGCAGCGAGTTGAGAACTGTGTGTCAAACAGACTGTTACAGACTGAAAGGTGCAAACAGCTTTGTATGTTTATGAAGGTTATGGGAATTTAATATTTTTTCCACAGATTTTTTTTGTAGGGGGAAAGGGGAAATGCACACTTTTTACAGCAGCAATATTTTGTATATTATGTTTTTCATGTGGTGAATATGCAAGACAGTACACTACTCGCTGGGCAGGGTAAGAATCTGCTGTTGGTGATGGGCAGGGACATGGGGAGCACTTGGTTGTCCAAGTCTCCAAATGATGTACAAGAAAGAGAACAGTGAAAAAAGGTGGAGAGCATCATACATGACTGCTAGGTTATGTGCAAAGAAAGAGAATCCCAGGTGTCTAAATGGGAACATAGTTAAGGATGGTATAACAGAGTCTTGTGCAAAGATGCATTTTTTTAAGCTCTCCAGTTTTTCAGAGTGAAGCAGTTTTGTACAAATTGTTTCTAACACAGTTTGACAATTTTCTGCAAGGTTTTTTGGGTANATAAATATAATTAAAACCTACACTGTTACTTTAATTGGCCTAAAATAAAATGGAGATTAACTAAATATACCTTATGATCTAGGTGGGGTTTTATTATTTAAATAAAATACTGATCCATCAGTAAATCAGTTGGACTTGCAAGAACTTTTAAGAATATCCACAATTGCCCACATTCTTAAAGGAGAACTGTTGGCTGCCTTTCTACAGCAATCAAAAAAGACAAGGAGGAACAGACTCTTTCAGTGTGATAGTTCAGAGATGCAATTACTTCTGAGTGTTTAGCAGATAAAGAAAATGCTTATGCAATGAAGTAATAGCTTCCTTCTGCAAATAGTAAGCTACAGGAAAATGCTTTGCTTGTAGCAAATCTGTAGGGTCAAGGAAACTTAATCTCAATTTGCTGAGTTTCTTCCAGCTTTCTTTGCAGTAGCAGCAGATAACCCTCTCTGTAGATAGGCTCTGCTCCTCCAGTTTGTGCAGTTTAAGTTCCACTGGGAAACTCAATTACAGAAGACCTCTCTTTCATACTAGCCATTCCCATAGGAATTGTGCTGCTTAGATTCTCATTTGGCAGCTGTTCTGAAACTCTTCCTGCCTGATTGTCATATTACAATGGAAAAAAAACTTGACCTTGCAACATAAAACTGGAATTGAAAACAGTGCCTTGTTGTGATGGCACTTAACATGGAATGGTGGTGAGACTGCAGCTTGGAGAAGGTTCACTCTGCAGCACACTGTCTGGTTCTCCAAGACTTGGGGTAAGGATCATGGTAAGCATGAAGCATTGGTGCTTTACCTCTGCTCCTTGCCAGTACATGATGCTCTGCCTAAAGAAATAGAGAATATCAATAAGAGCAATAATATGTGGACTAATTGAGTCCCAGAAGATACATTCACTAGTTCCTCACTGTTCACTGTGCCTTGATTTTGGAGGTAACATTATCAGTCCATTCTGTGATGCTTGATAGATGAATTTTTTTTTAATTTTAGGTATCTCTTAAAGCAGATTAGTTTTCTAAATTAACCTGAATTTAGGTGACCTCATCTTTCTGAAATAATTTTCAAAGTTTAGATGGGAAGTAATTTCCATCTTTTATTTTTGATGGTGTACTGCAAATGTCACAGCTGTTTATTGAATGTAAAAGTATACTCTTTTAATCAAATTAGGTTCCTGGCTTTAAATGCAGATCATCAGTCTTACTTTCACATTAAAACAAAGGATTTTTGGAGAGGTGAAACTGTGGCACTTAGTCCATATCAATTTATCATTTATTGTTACTTGTTTCCCCCTTTTAACATCATAGTTTATTTGGATGGTCCTTTGATAATCAGCTGTTAATTCAGGAAAACATGCCTTGTGGGCTAATTCTGTATTTATTTTTTTTTTCTAGGGTCAATATGGAAATTACCAACAGTGAAAACTCACATTCCAGTAGGCAATATCTATAGCAGCCATATTGTCTCCTCAGCACTGTGGACATCTTCCTGAGATGAGAACCTCCCATTCCATCTAGCTTTTGGAAAAATCTTGTGGCTGTTGTATGGTATACAGTCTTTATGGGTTAATTTGTTAAAGACTGTAGATTCTCAGAAACTGATTTCACTTCTCTGCTCTAGATGGCAATATTGGACAGAAAATATGTGACATAACAATTTGCAGCGAGTTGAGAACTGTGTGTCAAACAGACTGTTACAGACTGAAAGGTGCAAACAGCTTTGTATGTTTATGAAGGTTATGGGAATTTAATATTTTTTCCACAGATTTTTTTTGTAGGGGGAAAGGGGAAATGCACACTTTTTACAGCAGCAATATTTTGTATATTATGTTTTTCATGTGGTGAATATGCAAGACAGTACACTACTCGCTGGGCAGGGTAAGAATCTGCTGTTGGTGATGGGCAGGGACATGGGGAGCACTTGGTTGTCCAAGTCTCCAAATGATGTACAAGAAAGAGAACAGTGAAAAAAGGTGGAGAGCATCATACATGACTGCTAGGTTATGTGCAAAGAAAGAGAATCCCAGGTGTCTAAATGGGAACATAGTTAAGGATGGTATAACAGAGTCTTGTGCAAAGATGCATTTTTTTAAGCTCTCCAGTTTTTCAGAGTGAAGCAGTTTTGTACAAATTGTTTCTAACACAGTTTGACAATTTTCTGCAAGGTTTTTTGGGTAACAAGATAAACGTTTGGGTTTCATTTCTCAAGTGTTTTGTCACAGCTTTGCATAAAGCAAGCTGTAATCCCTCTTAATAATTACAATAACAAAGAAAATGACAAGTGTTAATTTTCCTTGGCTTGAATATGCAAAGAACTTGAAAAAAGAATATGGAGGACAGGATTTATTGTATAAGTGTATTTTAACCTTTAGTTAAATAATTTGTATGTATCAAAATAGCCTAGAAGACTTTGTAAAACCTATCTAAACTTTCCTCACTGGGAATTAATACCTTTAGAAAGGCAGCATTTTTTGTGTGTGTCCATTTTTCTTATTGGTTAACATGAGACCAAGGGATGTTTTATAACATGAAATATCAAACCTGTTGGTGAGGTAAATGCCAAATTTTGTTTTGAGCTGCATTAATGCTTGTAGTGTTGCATGTCAGATAGAGGCAGCACCTTGATCAATAGCATAGTACACAAAAAATTGGATTTGAAACTGTCCTGCAACTGTGTATCAGATAAAGAACAGATAACTCTGTTGTGCAGGAATATCCACATTCAGGAATTCCTGGCAACTTTTATAAAGGACAAAATTTAAAATTAGCCCAGGAGTCAAATAATAGTTTTTATAATTTTTAATTTTTTTTNCCCTCTCTGTAGATAGGCTCTGCTCCTCCAGTTTGTGCAGTTTAAGTTCCACTGGGAAACTCAATTACAGAAGACCTCTCTTTCATACTAGCCATTCCCATAGGAATTGTGCTGCTTAGATTCTCATTTGGCAGCTGTTCTGAAACTCTTCCTGCCTGATTGTCATATTACAATGGAAAAAAAACTTGACCTTGCAACATAAAACTGGAATTGAAAACAGTGCCTTGTTGTGATGGCACTTAACATGGAATGGTGGTGGGACTGCAGCTTGGAGAAGGTTCACTCTGCAGCACACTGTCTGGTTCTCCAAGACTTGGGGTAAGGATCATGGTAAGCATGAAGCATTGGTGCTTTACCTCTGCTCCTTGCCAGTACATGATGCTCTGCCTAAAGAAATAGAGAATATCAATAAGAGCAATAATATGTGGACTAATTGAGTCCCAGAAGATACATTCACTAGTTCTTCACTGTTCACTGTGCCTTGATTTTGGAGGTAACGTTATCAGTCCATTCTGTGATGCTTGATAGATGAATTTTTTTTTAATTTTAGGTATCTCTTAAAGCAGATTAGTTTTCTAAATTAACCTGAATTTAGGTGACCTCATCTTTCTGAAATAATTTTCAAAGTTTAGATGGGAAGTAATTTCCATCTTTTATTTTTGATGGTGTCCTGCAAATGTCACAGCTGTTTATTGAATGTAAAAGTATACTCTTTTAATCAAATTAGGTTCCTGGCTTTAAATGCAGATCATCAGTCTTACTTTCACATTAAAACAAAGGATTTTTGGAGAGGTGAAACTGTGGCACTTAGTCCATATCAATTTATCATTTATTGTTACTTGTTTCCCCCTTTTAACATCATAGTTTATTTGGATGGTCCTTTGATAATCAGCTGTTAATTCAGGAAAACATGCCTTGTGGGCTAATTCTGTATTTATTTTTTTTTTCTAGGGTCAATATGGAAATTACCAACAGTGAAAACTCACATTCCAGTAGGCAATATCTATAGCAGCCATATTGTCTCCTCAGCACTGTGGACATCTTCCTGAGATGAGAACCTCCCATTCCATCTAGCTTTTGGAAAAATCTTGTGGCTGTTGTATGGTATACAGTCTTTATGGGTTAATTTGTTAAAGACTGTAGATTCTCAGAAACTGATTTCACTTCTCTGCTCTAGATGGCAATATTGGACAGAAAATATGTGACATAACAATTTGCAGCGAGTTGAGAACTGTGTGTCAAACAGACTGTTACAGACTGAAAGGTGCAAACAGCTTTGTATGTTTATGAAGGTTATGGGAATTTAATATTTTTTCCACAGATTTTTTTTGTAGGGGGAAAGGGGAAATGCACACTTTTTACAGCAGCAATATTTTGTATATTATGTTTTTCATGTGGTGAATATGCAAGACAGTACACTACTCGCTGGGCAGGGTAAGAATCTGCTGTTGGTGATGGGCAGGGACATGGGGAGCACTTGGTTGTCCAAGTCTCCAAATGATGTACAAGAAAGAGAACAGTGAAAAAAGGTGGAGAGCATCATACATGACTGCTAGGTTATGTGCAAAGAAAGAGAATCCCAGGTGTCTAAATGGGAACATAGTTAAGGATGGTATAACAGAGTCTTGTGCAAAGATGCATTTTTTTAAGCTCTCCAGTTTTTCAGAGTGAAGCAGTTTTGTACAAATTGTTTCTAACACAGTTTGACAATTTTCTGCAAGGTTTTTTGGGTAACAAGATAAACGTTTGGGTTTCATTTCTCAAGTGTTTTGTCACAGCTTTGCATAAAGCAAGCTGTAATCCCTCTTAATAATTACAATAACAAAGAAAATGACAAGTGTTAATTTTCCTTGGCTTGAATATGCAAAGAACTTGAAAAAAGAATATGGAGGACAGGATTTATTGTATAAGTGTATTTTAACCTTTAGTTAAATAATTTGTATGTATCAAAATAGCCTAGAAGACTTTGTAAAACCTATCTAAACTTTCCTCACTGGGAATTAATACCTTTAGAAAGGCAGCATTTTTTGTGTGTGTCCATTTTTCTTATTGGTTAACATGAGACCAAGGGATGTTTTATAACATGAAATATCAAACCTGTTGGTGAGGTAAATGCCAAATTTTGTTTTGAGCTGCATTAATGCTTGTAGTGTTGCATGTCAGATAGAGGCAGCACCTTGATCAATAGCATAGTACACAAAAAATTGGATTTGAAACTGTCCTGCAACTGTGTATCAGATAAAGAACAGATAACTCTGTTGTGCAGGAATATCCACATTCAGGAATTCCTGGCAACTTTTATAAAGGACAAAATTTAAAATTAGCCCAGGAGTCAAATAATAGTTTTTATAATTTTTAATTTTTTTTTTTTTCAGTTAATGATCATGTTTGGGGTTAAAAACCAACCAACCAAAAACCAAAACCTGGTATTCATAATATTTTTGACGTTATACAGGGGGGACAAGATTTTCAATTTGCTCATCATTTTGAAAGGAACAACAGTGTTCTTAAAATGGATCGAAAATACACATTGAGGTTTGAACAGATATGGCATGAGGAACATTATTATGAATGAAATGCTTGTAGGTTCTGTGCCAATTTTCCACCACTGTGTACTTCATTGCTATTTAAAACTGTACTCCATCAATTCTAACGGAAGAATAAATTATTTGTGATTTTAATTTTCTCATTTGTTTATTTAAATTAGAGCTCTATCACTCTGATGTCTCATCTGGACACGTTGCTCTGGGTTTTTATTTTACAGAACTTTGGCCAGAATAACCAAAGTGTATTTGCTTTCTAGGACTTTATCAAAATTCTCTTGCCATAGCCAAGTTAATTAGAATTAACTGTTCAGTAATCAGCATGTTGTGTAGGTTGTTTGTTACGAAATTCTTCCTCTGAAAATGAAGGTCCATGAGGCTATAATCAAGATGACTGAATTAGATAAATGAGTTGTGGAGGCAAAAATGTGTTGAACTCAACCTGGTGTAGATATGTTATCTCATTTGAAATAAGCTCAACTGACATTAAGAAATAATTTGTCTTGCAGCCCATCTTCTGTTGTCTTATTCTCCTTTTTAATGGAAACTAAAATTGCAATTTTAATAAGCAGAATTTCCTCCAGGGTTTCCCTCCTAGAGACTACTGCATTTGCAAGGTTTAATTGTTTTATAACGGTCCTGTTTCGTAAAACTTTTTAATTGGTGGTGACAAAAATTACCTTATTCCTCTGATACTATGCCAGGAGAACCTGAGAGGAGAGAGCTCCATGTGAAAGTGTTGCTACTGAAATTATATATTAAAAAAGAACAAGTTTTCCCTAAACAAAAAAGAAGCAGGAACACACAACTGGAGGAAATAGCAAGATACATGGTACATTTTAGTAAGTATTCTTTCTTAAATAAATTCCAGAGTAAAATAGTAAAAAATTTGCATTTCACATGTAGAAAATAAGACCTAAGAAGGGAGGCTGACTCAGCAAATCAAATACATGAACAGCAATGATACAAAAGTTCAAAGAATAAAAGGAGGTAATTAATTCAGTGGCTTTTAGTTACACTGCTTGTGATTTTTGCCATTGTATTTTGCTCTTGCCTTTCAGACAGTTTTATTACATTTTCTGCTCTGTGAATGAACATGAAGGCAGAATGTAGCTCCCTGTTTCAAATAAACTTGACTTCATGGGGTTGTAACATAAGCACTGCTTTATAGAGCAGGATTAATATATCTTTTTTGCAAGTAGTCCCACTTTTGTTTCCATGTCTAGAATAACTTCTAAATGTTTAAAGTAATTGATTTTTTTTTTTTGGAGGCTGTATTCCTGGTTAAAGAGTCACAAGGACTTCAGTGCAAAAATACCATTGTACTTGCAATGTTCTCACCACAGTGGATGATGAAACATTTTAATGTGATTTAAAAGAAAAAATAAGATTTTAGATTTAAAAAAAAAAACAACAAGCAACTTAAAATCTAAAAAACAAAGAGAAATTGTTACATCAGCAAGTCCAGGTGGAATTCAGCCAGAAGCCCTTAAGAAGCTTAAAAAGTAAGTAGCTGATTTTCCTACATGGACAGCAGTTGCTGTATCCATAAAATAGAAGCATATGGTTGAAATCCTGTGAAGTGAACCCAAACAAACTTTCTGAAATGAAGCTAAAAATAAAAAATTTAATAGTATATGATATTTTTGAGGGATGTTTTTGTTTGGTTTGTTTTTGTGGCTTTTTTTTTTTTTTTAAGACCAAAATGTGCCCATGAATCTGTTAGAACTACTGTAGGTGATAGCACAGTCTGATGGAAATGATCTTTCTTTGCATGTTCACAAAGCCTGAAGTTCTCTGAGAAGCTGCTACCCAAAAATAAAGGATGCAGTAGCATAGCCCATGAGTGAAGCACTGGAAGTTGGGTAAGACAAGGGGAAGGTAGGAATAAATGCTGAATATAACAAATGATTAGTAGCAAATTCTACCAGAGCTCCATTGAGACCACTGATTAACACTTACTAAATAAATTGGAGAATAGATTAGGTGTTCTGGTAGCAAAATGAAGTGATGAGAGATGGTGCTACTTAGATCATGCAGGGCTTAAAACTTGGTGGAAATGCAGTGGACCAGAGTAAAATGTGATGTTTACATTGAAGTAGGTTCTGGGTGGGATAGTACCCATTTGCTGACATACAGTTAGTCCACTGTTGGGAGAAATTCTGCAGCTAGTGCAGTAAAACTCTGTGCACCACAGTGTTCACCAAGTGCTGGCATGGACACTTCACAAAATAACACTGGCCAGAGTTCTGTCAACCCTCTGGGTGCCTGTGCTCACCTTTGCCTCTTCATAGAAAAAAAAAAATTAAATGATCTCTCAGGGTGAGGAGTGGTCAAGAGCAAATTCTGTCCAAATCCCATTTGAGCCAATGGTTTGGGGTTTATTTCAGAATTCAGAATGTCTAAACCAGCAGCACGTGACAGTAATTTTTGCAAGGTTATGGACACCATCCTGTAAATTGAAGGCAACCCCTTTTAAAGTCAATAAGAAAATGCTTTTTACAACATGCACAACTGCAAGCTTGAATATTCAAGATATTATTGAAGCCAAAGACTTAGTAGGATTTAAAAAAATGAATGGGATATATATGAGAACATGCAGGGTTACATTAGACCAGAGCAAAGCCTTGTGCTTTATACTGCTGAGAGAAAATATGTGCAAATACAGACTCCACATGCTAGAATTTGGAAGATGCTTCTCTTGGTGCCTTGACTGTAAATATTGGGAGTGTATTTCCTTTTATTATAACTCTCAGAACCTCTGCAAAACCTGACATAGCCATTACTAGCAGCAGACTTGGTTTAGGTTGTAGAATTGAACTGAAATGGAGATTTGGTGCAGCAGTGTTCTGTACAGAATTTTTTTTTCCCCTCTGCTGTGATGAAATCTATCCCCCAACTAATACAAATGGTTAAATACCTGGGTTTCACAAGATGCTCATTTCTCATAAGCTTCACGTGACAGTTTTTAAACAGAAATCCTTGACCATCCAGCAGAATGGATGACCTTCCTGTACCTGGGATATATGAAGGTTTTACAAGAGGAGTGCTTTTCAGTTTTCTGTAGGTGATGTTTTCTAATTTTCCTTTACTGTTTTTCCCCTGGTCTCCAAGAACTGAAGGTGGTTCAGTATGTCAGTGATGGCACATATTTACACCTCAGGTTTCTGGTGTGGGAAGAGCTGTGGGGCTGCAAAGGAAGCTGCTGGAACAGCCAGAGCTGTTATTCCTCAGTGCACTGGGTTGGATTCACTTGCCTTGACACTCAGAACAAATGCTGTAGGTAAGCTGCCATGGAAATGCTTTTTGCATTTTGGGTCATAACTTCCATTTAATCTAAAAGTTAATTTTACACAGCATAAATTCTAATCACCTACTGCAGTTGGTGTTGCCAGAAGTGTGCTGGCATCTCCACACAAGTCCATTACAGATGCTTCTGTTGAAAAATGTCATTTGCTAGGGCAGGCTTGGTAGAAATACAGCATTTCTTTTGATGAAATGGTTACAGCAGTTGTATCTGCTGCCTCTTTTTTAGCAAACTTCCAATCAAGTGAAGAATTTTTAAGAATTCTATTATTGCCTTCTCTATATTTTTCCAGTAATAGTTTTTCTCAGATTCCCTTTCCACAGGGCTACAATATAAACAAGTGTCACAGTTCTTCAAGTTCCTATCTAAATACAGATTATGGCCTTACTTGTGAAGTTAGTTTCTTGCCAGGTTGATAGTATGTCAGTCTCACAGGTTAATGATCTGTGTATCTTGTCCTGTTATATTTTTTCCAGCAATGATACAGATCATTTCAGAGCTGGCTCTTGTTTGAGCACCTAGATAACCACAGCTATCTGTGTGCTCCCAAGGCTGCTTCCAGCTCAGATAAAACATTTGCCTCCTGTCATGAAGCTTCCTGTTGGGGAACAAAGGTTCTGATTATAAGCACCAGGTTTTAAGCTTTTAAGCCCAGAGAGCCTGACCACTTGAGTGTGACAAAGTATTTCTGCTCTTGACACTGCTTCTGGATGTGTCCCCTGCTTCAGGGTCCACGTGGGCTCAGGAAAGGTAAGAACATAGCAGAACTGAGGCAGGTGTGAAGGTTTCCTTTGTATCCCCTAAGTTTTTTTTGGGTGATGGCAAGCAGTTGATTTTAGGGCTGCAAATAGGTGCTTGGTGTGCACTGTGGTGTCTGTACCCACTGCAGGTGCCCTGTGCACACTGACCAGTCCGAGCCTGGTGGTGGCTGGTGCTTGTTCAGCTGTGGCTGAGCTCTCTCTAAAGCTGACACTGTTACCTCAGAAGCTTAGCCTGTATTATTTGCCCTTCAGTTTCACATTGCTTCAGGTTTTCCTGCTGTCTGGCAGCAAACAAAGGAGGCAGAAACCCAGGAATCTTACATGAGACCCACTCTGCAGAGGAAGGAGTGAGGAACACAGAGATGAATTGATTTGGTTGCTTCAGTAGTTCCTTTACCTGGTTAGAAATTTGGAGGTTAAAATGTGCTAGACCCAAGGTCTGTGAGCCAAACACAATAGAGGTGACCTGCTGACTAAATTTTCTTGATCCTCTGCCCTATTACCATTATTTAAGTGACTGCTGACAGCTGGTCAGCATTTGAAGGAACACTTGGCAGTGTGACTGCACAGCTCATCTGTATCTGTGATTTCAAGTGAGACTCTGGGACAAAGCACCTTTTGTTGAGCTACCTCTATTTCCACTGAGATGTTTCAGGAGGGTGCTGCAGTGTCACACTGGGTGGTGTGTGTTTGTCTGCATCATGTTCCAATGACTCAGTAACCTGCAGGCTACCCCATGTTCTGCCTTCAGCAGTGCAGTCAGTTTGTGTATTTAGATGAATACTGTGAAGCTCTCTCCTTTGTTGCTGTTTCATCATGGGACTAGTGTTGATCATCTGTTCTGGACACAGCACCTTGTGGCCATGCCCATCCTCTAGAAGGGCAGCAGGCAAGACTCACCTTGACGTGTGACAAAGATGCAAAGGCAGAATTGCTTCTGGTGAGTACTGGAAGATGTCTGTGACAAAGGACAGATAGCAGTTAGTTCTGGAACTGCCCTTGTGGATAAGATCATCTATAGTTCCTCCTTCACTATGGGTTTGAGACTATTTTCTCCATTGCTTTCAGAAGGCTCAGAGCCCCAGAGACAGCTATGAATTAGTGGATCACATCATTCTTAGCCTCTGGAAGCAGGCTTTTGGGTAAAGATCTCTATAGAAAACTGCTCCCTGAGTTTCCCAGAGCACACCTTCCAAGCACCAGTATCTGTGAGGGAGAGGCTGCCCATGAGGCTTCCTCCTAGTGCTCAGTAGCCAATGACCTCACAGGGGGAAACCCTACTGCAAGGAAGATGGACAATAAAATCAGCCTTCTGGCAAAATCTGTAAGGTTGTTTGGAACCTCATCCAGGACTGTGGGCACCTGTGACAACAAGAAGAGTTGACTATCACTGTTACATAAGGCTTCATGGATCTTCACAGGTGTACTGACTGGCATCACTGGTCCAGGTTGGGACACCCCTCTCCCCCACCATCTTCTGCTCAGGTGGATCTTCAGAGCAGGAGAGACTGCTACTCCTTTTTCTCCAGATAAATGATGCAGCTCAAGTAAGAGATCATGAGGTGGTAAGAGTTCACTCCTTTAGAAAAGGAAAGGAGCAAATAATATTTTGAACAGCAGAACCAATGTTACCCATTTTTTCATTGTAATATCAATAATAACTATGATTGGATTCTCTGATACCTAATGAGTTCAGCTGTAACAACAGCCTTTGCTGAACAGAGGTACTTATCAAATAATTTTTCTTTTCTAGTTGTATTATTTCATGGCCTTCATAGGAATGTAATGTCTTGAAATGTCTGTCTCAGAGTGTAGTGAAATTTTTAAAGTGAGATTGAAGTTTGTCAAGTTTTCCTCAGGAAGCCTAACAGGAAAGTTCCCAAAGGTGGCATCTGTTATCTCAGAGAAGGAAGAAGAAGCATGCCAGGAGGAAAAAAAGTCTAGAAAGCTGGTAAGCTCTTAAAGAAATTACTTTATAGGTAGATGTGCAAATTAGCCCAGTTTGGACATCATCAGGGCCTTCAGACAAAGGAGGCACAGAAGAATGGTAGAACACAAAATGAATTGTAATTCTTCAGAGATACTGGTAGCAAAGGAAGAGGTGATCTGTGCCTTCCTTCACAGAGAATGAAAACTGCACAAGTGTTGCTAAAGAGTATTCAAGCTTAGGAGATTGTTTCCAGACCTAGGTAGGAATAGCCAGTTACACAGACACCTGATGAGGAACTATTAGGTACATGGAAGTTTACTATAGTTACAGCAAATTATTAGAATGTTACCTCTACTTCAGGATGGAGGAACTAGTAAAATAGCAATAATAGCAATACAGTCTAGATGTGTTATCTTAGTGCCTGTATCAGAGCAATTTATGGTGGGAGGAAAGGCAGTGGGCACATTAGAGGTAGGCTCTTGATGGGGATAATTATTCCCAAGTGGCTACTGCCAAGAGGTGAGTGGGGAGAGATGATGGTGGGTGGGTCTCAGAGGGGAATAACATCTATGGATTGTATTTATCAAACAGTGAGCTGACCACAAGATCCATAAGGGCACATTGACTCATTACAGCACAAAACACACCTTAGTGCTGACAGAGATTACACCTTTACTTTTAATCCCCACTGCTGCTGAGGGAGCCATGAACCTCCAGCAAAGGATCTGATGGAGAGGGAGTAAATAAATTGTCTTGCAGAGAAACTGCCAGTGGCCACATCCCATGGCAATGGATGCTGGGAATCCAGTAGGTAAGACTCTCATTTTGAACATCAGTTGCTGCTGCTCTATACTGTTAATCCTCTTTAAACTTTGCCTACACAAATTCATCATGTTCTGATTCAGTGGGTCCCATACTCCTGAGTGATTTTCAACCTTACTATGCACCAGTGCAAGATTCCCAGTTGGTGCTGAGAAATTGTGGCTTTTGGGACTTGAGAATCCAAGGTTTCTGTGAAATAGGCTGTTCTTAAGCACCACTATCTTTTTTATATATATATTTATATATAAAAAATTACATTTTTTCTCTCTTTTTTGATTCTGGGAACCTAATGATGCTCAGGATAATCCTTCCACCATCTTCAGCTGGAGATGTCCTGGCTGGAGCTGTGGACAGTGCCTGTGCTAGGGATGGAGGCTGTATCACCATTACAAAGAAGCTCCTGTTCCCTAGACACACTTGCTCAAGCAGGGAGGAGGAGGAGGTGTCCTTCCTTTTTCTCAGGAGGGAAAGTCAGTTCAGCTGAGCAGCTGGATGCTAAGTGCAGGGGGAACTGTACTCACTATTTCTATGTTATCTCCAACACCTTCACAACATTTTTAAGGAGAACTCTGCAGACTCTCTTCAAAGGCTTCTGAGCAGAATCCTTAAAGTCTGCAGCTTACTTCAGCAGTAGTAGCTCTACTAAGCCATCAAGACCTGGTACTTGAATGTCAGCATCCCACTCTTCAAGCAAGTTGTCAAAGCTCTGTAGCAAAGTTGAGTACTTCAGATCCTGCCAGCTAGAGCTTGGTCCTCATTCCCACATAAACACAACCATTTTGCAAACATGATCTGATATTAATTACCCCCCTGGCACCAAAAGTCAGGATTTCCTGATGCAGCCCACTAATGTAAAATGCATTAGTGAAAATGCTGGCTCCATGGGGTTAGGTTCTCTAAATAAACACAGCAAAGTTCTTTTTTATTCACAACTCCCAGGCTATTCTGAAGGACTGATTTCTTGAAGTAGGAGGAAAAAAAGACTTAAAATCATCTTAGGGTTTTTAATAGGTTATAAATGCCTTCTTCCTATTCAGTTGCAGGAACTGAATGTGAAGTTGTAGATCAATGAAATCTGACTCTCTTTTTTTGGCCTTAGAATGAAGTTTGTCAGAGCTCCTTTCCACTCCTTTCTAGGCGTGTGTTTTGTGGTGTGTCTCTTAACAGCAGATGGCTGAGGATCAACAGGACAGGATTGCAATTCTGACTTTGGGAATAAGGTGGCAAAACTAAAATCTGTGGGTTAAAAAGGAAAAGTTTGCAAGAGCTAGGGAAGATTAGTGTGTAAAAGAAAAAAAATGTTCATTTCTAAGGCACTGACTGACACTAAAAATGGAAAGGAGGCTTCAAACAACACCAGCTTGCAATGAATGAGAAACGTTCAGCTCTGTTAACAAAATACAGCTCTGATGCCAGTGATTTCATCTGAGAAATTGCCCATGTCCTCACTGGCAACACCAGCTTAAGGCACTGCCACCTTCTGCCAGTGCCACAGGACATTGCCCTTGCAATTGCTCCAAGGCTTGCACATGATCTGGAATTTGATCTGGCTTGAGCTGAAAAATAAGGAAGCATTCCTTCTTTCCAAACAAACAAGATACATCTCCTGAGCCATTCCCAGCACAGTCCTGAGAAATGTTTTCCTGGGACACCTGACAGGCAGGAATAAAACCAGCAGCAGGAGCTAAGCCAGACATTGCTGCCCAGAGGTACCTCTTGCTGAGCTGTTGCTGCACCCCCAGTGCCAGCAGCAAAGAGCTGGGGCTGGAGCCATGGAGTTGGATCCAGCAGCAGCTGCAGGTGGAGCTGCCTGGGCAGGGCCTGGCTCACTGGGGTAGGATCCTGGGGTGGGCAGGGCTGGGGAGCATCAGGGAGGGGTGAGCTCCACTTGCAGATGTTCTGTCTCTTGCTGGCCACAACACTGGATTCATGAGCTTTTCCAGTGTCCCATGCTGCAAACTGTCCACAACAGTCAATAAAAGGCAGCCTTCAAATGCCACAGATGTCACAGATGGAGAAGACAGAAGACAACTTGAATTCCTTGGTCTTGACAGCTCCCCATCCTCTCTGTGCCCAGGGCTTTAGAAACCTCTTTGGAAATGACACCCAAAGTACCCAGCATTGTTCTGCCTCTTCTAGTGTTTGCATTTCCCTGCCTTTCCTCCTTAGGGATCAGGAGAGGGAATGTGTACAGCTCTCATCCAGCCCTTTTATAGGGTGTAATGAGGCTGAATTGTTAGTGAGGATTTCAATCCATAAAGAGCAAGTACTATATAACTAGATTGTCAAAATAATGTGTACTCAGTTCTCTTCCCATTCAGAGCAGCAAAAAATACATGCACTGGTGACACTATCAGGTACCAATACAAGCATCTCCTCCCTACCTGATTTGAAACACAAATGCCTGTTGAATATTACGCCACTACAGATAAACACATTTGTATCTGAAATGCTGTCCAGCACCTAGAACGAAATTTATTCAGCTAATGGTCCCGTCACATTTATAGGAAGGGCTGAAACCTGCAATAGGTTGAAAGAAAATTCAATTACCATTTCAACAGAGTACTTGTCCAGATCAAATTTGGTTTGAATCATCTAACAAGGCACACTTGATCGCTGGAGAGCAGCAGCATTATTTAGAGCAGTTTTCAGATGTTAATTCTGAGGCTAAATGCATCTTTTTATTTCAACAGAAATTTTCAGTCAAAATTAACTTTCTCGACTCCAGCTAAAAAGGAAACCCTTTTTGTCTTGGTATTCTAGCCTTGCATCTCCTATTCTTTAGTTGGATCACATCCTAGAAAATGTTTTTATCTTCCATACTTGGGGAGGGACGAGTGAAATGGCAGCTTCAGTCTATTCCAATATTTTTTTTCTTAATCTGAAAAATAAAGTTTACAGTAGAGGTTTCCTACCAGGGTCAAGAGCTAGGGGAGGGGGTAGAGGATTCTAAAATTTTGAAACTGAAGCATCTTTTCTAGGCAGAGTTTTCAGGATTCATTCTTTGTCACACAGGTCTGAAAGGTTAAAAATAACTGTACCTCCTGAGACTTCTCCCTGGGCTGTGCTCTTCCCTGGGATTCTGTAAGCTTTTTCCACCCAAACTGGGTCAGCCTCTGTGCCTAATTTAAAAATCTCTGGGATCCAACACTTTATAAAAATTAGTGAGAATTTTCCCATTATATAATCCCAGCAGTGCCATACAATGTGGTGTGGCCTGATTCTGCTGAAGCTGGATTTCATGTATTGAAATGGTGATGATTAGGTTGAGAACATTTTTCTTCTGTTTGCTCTGATTGTGTTTGCAATCCCTTTTAGTCTCTGAAAATGTAATTACAAAAATTGGTAATGGAGGTCACAAATATCTCTACAAAGATTGTTTTTCTTGATGTTTTCATACAAGAGTTGTTCTTGCATCCAGCCTGCAGGGTCTGGGAAGAACTCAAGCAATGTTAAATAATATATGGGGCCATAACTATCAGATGAATGAATAAACCAAAATGATTTAGGTATTTATGTAAAATACCTCATTGTTTTTGCAGTCTGCTTAGACAGAATCTTCTTTGCTCTGATGCCTACAAAATATTCACCAACTGTTTGCTTATGTGCTACACTGGTGTTCATCATACTCCCCATTTTCTGTGCTCTGGTGAGATCCAGCTCCTTCTAGACTCAGAGTGTTTACTGGAATAAGAATTGTTCTGATCTGCGTTTATGCAGCACCTAGCACGGTGTCATCTTGATGCAGGGCAGGGACTAGAAGATACTCCTGCAAAGCAAATTAACAGTGTCTTTGGGATTTGGAAATGACATGGAGAATTATTAAGATTTGGCTCCAGAAAGTAAATCACTAAGTCAGATTGTTAACGATGGCTGTGACAGGCAGCCTGGTAGCAGTGCAGGGTTGGAATATTATTGTAAACAATTTGACAAATAATTTAGATAATGAACAAAGTAATAAAAAAATCAATGTCTGTTCCCGGATAATTCGTGAAAAGGAAAAAGGAGAATATTTATCAAATATATTGTTTCTGCAAATAGTTCACCTCATGATTTCAGAAGGGAAATAGGTAGGAAGAGAAAATGAGCTCAACAAAGCAAACATCGGTTTATATGTCAATATCCCCACAAATGGCAGTGACAGGAGGGAAATGCAGCTAATACAGTGTGGGAACAGTCATTTCTAAACTGAAATATTTTGTTGTCACTCTCCCAAACCTCACCAGCTCCCTAACGATGACAAATCCGAGGGTCACAGGCTGTGCCTGGTGCACTCTGCCCCTGCAGACAGAGCCCTGGGGGAGCCCGAGCTGTGCTGCTCCAGCAGCGCCTCCCAGCTCTCCCAGTCTGCACCCGGCCCCGTGTCTTTCCTCCTGCTCTCTGGTTGTCTGCAGCAAAGGGCTGCTTGGGAAACAAACAGGCAGGTTGCTGAACTCCAGGGGAACAGCAGCCTGGCTCACAGCAGATTTCCTTATGACTTTTTAAGGACAACATTAATATCGTTTATAGTCATCTTAATCATTCCCTCTGACAGAAACAACCACAGAAGAGGGAAGCTTCTTCCAGGAGATTGACTCTGCCTTGCTTGTGGCTTCCCCCTTAATTACGAAGCCAGAGGCACGTGTCTGCAACTTGCCTAGGATGGAGCTGGGCAGGTTTAGAAGCCCCAGGACGTAGATAATTTCCAAACTCAGCTACCCCAGACCCTAGCCAAGGTGCAGACGTGTCTGCGTGACCTGCTGTCACATCCTTTCCCCGGTGGAACAGTTCCTGGGCAGCTCCCCTCCCACCTCTGAAGGTTTTCCTTTCAGCCTGGTGGGTCACGTGCCTGCTGTCGTTGGGGTTTGCAGGCAGAGTGGAACAGCTGCTCCAGAGAGGTACCAGAAATTACTTGGTTTCCAATTGGAGTTGTCGTGATTTTTATTTTCTTTTTTTATGGATTATTTTTAGCCTGATCAGATGTAGAAGAGGAAACTGGTAATGCCATAGCTGAGATCAGGATGGAAAGCAAAGACAGAGGAGTACAGAAAACCCACCCGTGCTCAGGCCCTCTGGCTGGAAAAACACCAGCTTCTGACCTGGGAAAGCAAAGCAGCCAAGAGCAGCACACGTGTGCATGTGGGTGAGTGGCAAGGTACTGCCAGTGCCCTTGTGCTCTCCCCTTCACTGGAGAAGCTCCTTCCTATCCTGTGGGAAAAAGAAAAGCATGAGGTTTGTGTTTTCAGGTCCTGTCTACCCCAGGGGCTGGCTGCTGGTGGGGATCTTGATATCTGTGGCCACCCCTCAGATCTCTGTGTTTTATTCCCAAAACCAGAATCTCATGGGGGAGACTCTCACTGGAAAAAGAATTTTTTTCTACCAAATACCAGAACCCTAATTAAGAATAAGATTGCAACTGGAGAATAGGCTGAGTATCACAAAGCCCTCAGGAGATGTCTTCTTTCCAGTTAAAGACCTATAAACCAGGAGACATATATCTGGGAGTTTTATCTTCCTCCCTTCCACAGGATTATCTTCTACTGGTACCAGTGATCTTTTAGAGATGGGTTTGCATTCTGTGAGTATCCCACTACACTGAGACAGGTAAGCATGGTCTCCACCTGAAAGCCTGCTTGCAATGAGGGGATAATGGCACCTAAAGAAGGTACCTGGCACTGGGCTCTCTATATTTGCTCACACCTTAGCAAATATTTGTTATTCTAGGACCCTGGGGAGGGCTGTTTTCATAACTTAGTAATAAATGCTTGCAATACTCAGCTTATTTGGGGGTGTCAGATAATTCTTCTGCCATTATGCTCATGTTGAGCTGAGAGATCCTTCAGCAGGGCATTGAGTAACAGTGCTTGGCAGTAGATGGTGGGCACTGAACACTGCTATAGTCAATGAAAGTCTACACAATAATTGGCTTGTAGTAGTATTGACATTTCAGACATCTATGGAAAACATCAACATGAAGAACTTTCTGTCCTCATTAGATTGTGTTCATTCAAACTGAACACAGAGCATTGAGGATTCCAAAGTTCACTTAAAGCTTGTGCACCATTCCAGCCTCAAATTCACATTTAAAGCACATTAAAAGGAAATCTGACTTCCAAAAAGTGATTGTTAAGTTCTAATTTCAAAGGTAGTAATGAAATGGAGGGGAACTGTGTAGCCTAGTCTCTTTTGTTGGTTTCAGACATACTCCTTTGCTTGGAAATAAACAAAAGCAAAGAGTTGGGAAAACCATTACAGGAGGGATTGATTTCAGTTTGTTGAGGTTACACAAGTCTCGCCCTGACTGCTCTTGTTCTCCAGGAGGCTAAGTGGTTATCTTAAATGTGAAGGAGTCTCTCCAGGTGCAGCAGCCAGTCAGGCAGTCGTGAGGATCCAGTGAGGATCTTAAAATACAAACAAAACCAAACCAAATAAACCCAGTCCTGGTCTGCCCAGAAACACAATTTTTCTTTTACCTACCTGACCTGATTTGCAAAAACAATATTTGAAATACTTGCATTTTTCCTTCAAAGAATGAATTTCCTTCTACAGACTCTTAACTCACCACCTGCACTTGGCTTTCCCTTGCAGTCTGAATTTACCTTTCCTGAGGACCAATAAGCACAAAGACCAAAGAACACAGTGCAGGAGAAACTGGCAAGCCTTGTGCTCCTGATGGGTGAAGTATTGTGTCTCACTGTACCTGATAGCAAACTTGGTGTTTTGATAGATTTAGCTGTTAAATGCCAATTTAAAAGGTGTCCCAGATATTTGAGCATCTCCAGCCTCCTGGAAATCAGTGCATGCCCAAGTCTCCTCATGCTGAATCTCAGGCTCTTGCCTTTTCCATACAGTTTTCATGCTTGTAACTCTTTGGCCATTTTTAAGGTTGTTTTTTTTAAGTGTTCATTTTTTCAGCAGCTAATGTGGAAGCCCAGCCTGAAGCTGTTTAAATGCACAGCAGTCCTTCAGCTGAGCTTCACAGCCTTCCAGAAGACCCATACTGTCTGGTGCCCAGCTGGTCTGATGGTTGGCTACAGCATGTCACCCAGTCTGGGTGACTTTCCCCTCTTTATGAGTGCCTGGAACATTCCTCAGGCTGCTTCCCTGGCCATGAGTGACCCACAGCACCCACACTTCATGGGCTTCCAGCAGCACAACCTGACATAAGCCTGCAGGATGACTTTGCAGCTAAGCTGCTGTAGTTTCCTTGGGACTGATGTTAACTCCCTGCAGCATGAGCTGGCCCTTCCCAGAGCACCCCCAGTATCCTCCACATCCCAGTGTTTTGTCTTGCTGCATTGGGTACTTTGGGGCTTGACCACACAGGTAAACTTGACATGGGTTCTGAAAATCCTCTGTTTCTTCCAGTGTCAGATACAGAACATATGCAAAATCAAAACAAAACTCACCTCTCTGTGGGAAGACTTTTGTCATCTTGATTGGACCTGCCATCAAATTGGATCCCCTCTCTCTAGGGCTGTAAACCCAGAGTGTGCAAAAATCATGAGCTGTATTCTCTCAGGAGAATCAAATTCCCCCCAGTTACAAGATAATAAAAAAATCACTGTGCCTTTATTTTTCTAAAACTCTTCTCTTCTTCCTTTGCACTGTTTGTGCATCAACTTTATTTGATGAACCAACATTTAGCAGATCCTGAAATTAACACCTTGCCTTGCTGGCTCACCTAGAGATTCTACACATGATGAAGACAAGTGAAATCTGTGCCATGCAGAAAGGTGGTCTTTGTTCTCTATTACACCCCATCTCTCCCCTGTGCTTGCTCACATAGCAGGGCTCTAAAATAAAGACAGTGCTATATTCTTTATGCACCCTCTGTGAAATTATTTTTCAATACATATTTATGTGAATTGCAAGCATCTTTAAATGTAAAGTTGTCATTACAGTGTCAAACATGTTGCTAACTACTGGAAAACCCCTAACCTAAGCAGTGCTTTTTATAACTCGGCACATTAATTATATTTCGAATCCTTAATTATCTCTTTTCCACAGTCAACTCTAATAAATTCCAAAAATTTAAAAATAATTTTAAATAATGCTGCTTTCTTTGCATATTTTCAATCAACTGCACAAATATCTAAATTAGCTGGTGATTATATGACATTTGGTTTACTTGAAAAACTGGTAATTAATTGTCCAATGCAACACTTTGGTGTTTTGTTTCAGTTGTCCCTCCCCCTGACTGCCCTGGGACTTGATTCCAGGTACTAGGATGGGGTTCCAGCTTTTCCTTGGCCTCCTCTCCCTGCCCTGACTGCCTGAGCATCTCTCCCTGTCCCCCAGCCCAGGTTGGACATCTCAGCCTCAAGGACAGTTGAATGCTGCCAGGGGGACACCACCTCCACCATCCCTCCAAACCTTATGATTCTGGGTGGCTCCACTAATACCAAGGTAAGTCCTCATCATGTGAGGAGCAACTACAGTTGGTAGTAGCTACAAGCTGTTTGGTACAGTAGGCTCTGGGTCACAAACAGACTACAAATGGCAATTATAAAGGGTGAGCAGCAATATGTTGAAGACTCAGTCATTTATACACACTGTCATCAGTCATGCTAATTGACTCATTGGCCAGTTGACCATAAGGATGTCTTTTTAATTAAGAATTTACACTACAAATGTTTTTGAAACTTTGCAGACTTCCGCTGTAAAATAGTCTTTAAATAATTCTTGACATAGTTTCTGTTTGGAAGTAAAATTCAAAAGAACTGTCTTAGTTCAGGTTTATTGTTTGTTTATTTTAAGATATATCTCCTCACACATATTTTAACTTTAAAATATATTACCTCAACAGATCAATATATGTTTTCTTAACAGTTCTTGTGATGCTCAAAATTTTTTAGTGAAATAAAATTATATTCAGTAGATAACTTTTGGGAAAAAGAATCAACCCACTTACATTAAAAAAAATTAAATGTCTGACCTTTTTTGATGCTCAATAATTTTCATTTGCTTTTAAGCTGGTTCTTACTGTGTTTTGGGGTTTTTTTTTGGTGGTAGAGAGATAGAGGATTGAGGGAGGCAGCTGTAAAGAGGACTAGAAGTATGCAGGGAAACTTTGAAGAGAAGAACAGAAAGAAATGGTAAGGTGTGATGTTTTCATTGATAATTTCTCCCTTTGCTTTACTGATGCACACAGCATATTGTGGCTGCATAAAGTACCTAGAGATACTCTCCATACAGAAACAGGTGATGTTGCTGAGATAACTTCAGAGAAACAGGATGATGGCATGAAGGGGGAAAAAATCAATGTAATCCCTTTCTAAAAATCAGAATGAAGAGCTCATTTGGACAGTTTCACACTTGTTAGAGAGAAATTCTCTTCCTGAAGAACCATTGGATCTTTTTTTTGATGGGACTTTCTCAAGTAATATGTACAGGGAGAGTCCATCTTCCTCCCTAGCTGTCCTGTTGGTTGCTTAATGCACAGATTTAATAGCATTTCCTGATGGGACAGAGATGAGGAGTCACCAGTTGAGTGTGAGCTCTGCTGCCTCCCAGTGTGTGGCCTCTGGCAGGTCACTTGGCCTCACTCAGATGGGACCCTTGTTGCCTGCTCACCTCTGCAGGACACTGACAACTTGGGATGAAAAAGCAGTGCTTTTATTTGGAGAATGCTCTGTGCTGCCTCTCTGGCACAAAAAAGATGATAATAAAACAGGGACTGAGTTTGCCCCTGGGGTAGTCAAAAAGAAGATGAACACTTGAAGGTAGTTGAAGAAATATTTTCTGGCAGATCCTCTCATGTGAAAGAAGGAAAGTGGAAGCAAAGGGGAAATATGCCTAACAGGAACAGAAAAGAGATTTCTGTCTTGGGGCTTCCTTTGCTGTGCCAAAACTTCTGTGATGCAGGTCTCCATCCTCTTACCATCCTTTAAATTGCTCTGTACTGGGGATTTCTTATTGTTATTGGAGTGAAGACTCTCCCAAGGATATGTCTGAGCAAACTCTCTCACAAACTGACAGGCCAGAAAGCCTCTATGACTCCTGTGAATCGTGAGCCTGGAGCAACACTGAGGAGAGCCAAGAGCCAGAGAACAGAAGAAATTGAGCTGTGCATGCAGGCAGAGGAGCAGAAAACAAAGCCTCTCAAATATTGTCTTGGTGTCTGTCTCCTGTGGCATCAAAGGGGCAACAAACAGCTGGGAAAAATCATGACAGGGTGGAAAAATACAGACCTTTTAATGGTAGAGGATTAGGAAAGCTGGTGCTGAGAAAGAAAACACCAATCCTGACATCATGATAACTGCAAAGGTACTTTTCTATTAAAAGGATAGAGAACAGAAGTAAAGGACAATGTACCTACTGTAGAAATAAAAAGTATTTAATTCCTTCAGCAGAAAGCAAATGTGCCAAGAACTCCTTACAGTGCTGACTAGGAGAAAAATAATTGCACTATTTTACAGATGGGTAAACTTAAGTGCCAAGGGAATCAAGTATCTTGCTGCCATCACGATATATCTACCACATACCTAGGCATGGATCCCCTACACATCAGGTCATTCCCCTGCCAGTTCATGTGCCAGCTATAAGACTACACTCTGATTGTAAAGAAAGACTGTACAATCCACCCAGCAGGTTGCAAGGTACCCATACCATCCTTCTCTAGCCAGTCCATTAGTCTGTCCAGACAAGGAGTTCTCAAAGGCTGGCACATAAAATCTTTCACAGCCTGTGGAAGAGATTTGTAAGATTCTAATTGCATCCCAGAGTTATCTTGTTATGTAGTCCCTGTCATGAACAAAAATGTGATTTGGTTTTGCTTTTCATGTTGTGTGGTTACTAACATTTGCACAAAGTACAAAAGATGGTGTGTGACTGTTACTTTCTGTCTCTTTTGTTCTTTTCCTTGTGTTTTTAGCTCATTCTGTTCTGTGTTAATAGCAAGATACAAGGCAGCAGAAAGACCAGCTGACTACCTGTTTATATAAGTGCATCTCTGCATGTTGTTTTTTTCTGCCTCTGATTCCCGTAAAGTCCCTGAGGGATTATATTTTAAGTTGTGTTATAAAGCTGATGAACATTTCCCCTATCCCAGGGTTAGTTGCACTGGATTGCAGCTATAGAGAAGGATCTATCAAAGAATAGATGTGCAGCTAAACAACTCAGATGAGATGCAGACTGCTATGAAATATATTATTAAGCAAAATGACATTTGATTTGTAGCTGTGAGACCAACCCCTTTTGACATTCAAGGGAGCACAGCTATGGGCTGCCTTGAAAGCCTCCACACATCGATAGTTTTTCTGTTGCTAGGAGGAAGGGTTTTGAAGTGGGAGGAGAAGCAGAGACCCTCTAGTCAACAGAAGGATCCTCATGTAAGGGTCAAGAGGGAGCAGAACTCAGAGAGAGAAAAAAATTCAGCTGACCATACTGTGCTATTCTCTATTCACTTTAATACCTACACTTAATGATATGCTCTAAAGCTAAACCTCAGGAATGTCAGGAGGTTTTTTCTCATGGTGACATCCCATGTAGGAGGAATCTCCTGAGTTCTCCCTTTAAAATAGAAAAATGAAAAAAAAAACCCTTGCCTTGGAGAAATTTCCTCTGGATTTGAGCTTGTTGGTGTGTTGTTTACTCAAATGATTTATGGACTGGAGATTAGTGAAGTCATAGCAACACAGAAATTGCCAAGCGAAAATAAAACCAGCTCTGTGTACTCTTATTGAACATAATCAAGGAAGCAGCTGACAAACAGGATTTTTTTCCCTTGTTATGCAGAGCCTCTGTATGAGACAAAGCTGATTCTTGCCTTTCCAAAATCTTTGAGCAGTGTCTGGCATTCCAATAACCGTGTGATTAATCTGACTTCACCTAATGATGGGGTATTTTGTATCCTGCCATGCCCTGTATGATACCCACAAACACCTATTTTCTTCTGGAGAAATGAACATGTCCTTCTAGGAGGCAAAAGCTGGGAAAAGACTCACTCCCAGCACTGCCACAGACCTCCTGTCAAGTTGCAGAGGGTGAGACTTGTCTTTCTGTAAATCTACTGAAGGGCCAGGAGTCTGAGCTGAGCTCATCCCCGGGCATCTCCACAGAGGACAGAGTGAGATGTGCACATCTGCACAGGGGCAGCATCTTTCAGGGCGAGCTGAACAGCATCTGGATGACTTCAGAGGGAGTCCACAGGACTACCTTTCAGAGCCAGGTTCAGGTGGTCCCCCTCTGAAGCCTCTCTTTACTTTTCTGCCCAGAAACGTGACACAATTAGTGTGACCGTGTTCCTACTCCAGAGCATCACATCAAAATGGCAGTGCCACTTCCCTCTGAGGAAAATCAGAGCAGATTAAACTTCACCCGATTACTCTCTGCATTTGTGAGTTCAGCCACTGTATAAAACTTCTTTGCCAGTCCCTGCAAAAGAGGTCTTGCTCTTATTTCACTTTTTTTTGGCACAGCAGCATCCACAGTAAGATGATGTTTGTGGTGTCTGGAAGTTGCTGCTGCAATGCAGTTAAAAACTCACTTGGGAAAGATCAGTCTTGAAATCTGACCTCAGGAGCAGTGTGACAAGTGAGGAGGTGGCACCTTGGTGGCTTCTTTTGGCACATTCATGAGTAGACTTGTGAGAGCACAGCAAGGCTTTGGGATCACTTAGATTATAGTGCAATTATTTATTTGCTTGTATGCAAACAGAGAGCTTCTCTGTGTAAATCCTACTAAGTCAAGACAAGAAAGTAGAAAGGAATGAAAAATGTTTGTGGGTCTGCAAACCAGAAGAAGAACAGATAACTGCATCTCTGAAACCTGCCAAACTCTAGCCTAGTGCAAGGTCAGGGGAAATGTATGTCAAGACCAGAGAGAAGAGCAGTTTGTTGAAGTGGCAGTTTAGGGGCAGAAAGATCTACATTGAAAACACATGTAAATATCTTGCTAGTCTTTCTATATGCAGCCAAGTGAGGGCACATCCACTGCAAAGGGGAGAGGAAGGACAATACTTTTTGACAAGCTCAGGGTCTACAAAGGCTTCTTGGAGTCAGGCAAATGCTGTGGTTCTTTGCAGGACAGTGGCAGCTTCAGAGTGAAGGATGCATCTGAGAAATTGCCTGATGGATGTCAAAGACAAAACAAAAGCCTTCATGGGGATAACCAGGAAAACTCATCTAGCAGAGACTGGCAGGTAGGAAGCAGAGGTGAGTCTCCCATTCTATGAAGAGAGGCCACCTTGCATGTCTTAAAATCAGCACTGAAGAAAGCCAGCAGAAGAGCTTTCCTCTCCTTTAACTCCCCATGTGAGGTGGCAGGTCCTCTGACGTGAGGCTCTTGTGGTAGTGGATTATCCAAGCTCCAGTCCCCCAGTGTTGTCTGGGAGACAGTTGTCTCCTCTGTTAGATACTCCTAACCCCGTTGGGCTGTGTCAACAACCAGACAGGTCCCTGGGAGCTCCTATCCAACCTTTCCCCACCTCACACTGGGGTTGCCTTGGTCTAGCCACCTCCCTGTGGATGGAGCTCTGCCAGGAGGGCTCAGAGAGGTGACATTACCTTTCTCCAGTTCTTCTTGTAACAAGAAGGAATAACACCTCTTTTCTCCCGGCGCTGCCGCGGTGGAATCCTGCCAGCCCCCCTGGAAAGCCTCCAAACCAGCACATTTCTCCTGCCCATTAAAAACTCATCCAGTGCTACCAAAACAGAAAAGAGCTCTTGACAAAAACATATTTTTTTCCCCCACAATTTCAGATCCCAATTTACATGTAAAATAAACATTGAATACAGATTTAATTCGCTTTTTACATCTCGTGATGGTGTATAATAGGAATAACACCTCTTTTTAAAGTAAACTAGAAGCAGGCAGACTTTTCCTGCACTGAATAAAAATCTCAGCTCACACTTTTGGCTTTCTGGGCACACAGCGCTAGTTTAGTTCCTAATTTCCTCTCGAGTGACTTAATGGTACTGTATTGCTTAATTATAGCAGTTGCAAACTCCATCCTCTAAGAAATATCTCTGGGACCCAAACATC
Source organism: Ceyx cyanopectus (assembly GCA_013401355.1). Classification (NCBI taxonomy): domain Eukaryota; kingdom Metazoa; phylum Chordata; class Aves; order Coraciiformes; family Alcedinidae; genus Ceyx; species Ceyx cyanopectus. The sequence continues at coordinate 123,245 of VYZU01070756.1, forward strand.
TGCAAGATTTTGAAGGAGGAAGAAACCACATAAAATACCCATTTTTTGGTATTATTTTGTGTTGATTAGTCCGTCACATGGAGCAGAGCAGATGGAACAAGGCAGCATTTAAATATGAACCAATGGTAATGAAAGACAAGATATTAAGTTACACAAACTCTCCTTCAAAGTCTCAGGCTACTGTGGGGGGCACTTGCACACAACATGAGGTTTTGAAAAGCAAAATACAGGTGGACCAGAGATCCTAAACGTGGCATCTATCTGCTGGGGCATCCTAGCCTATCCCTCCCCTGGCCAGTGAGCATTGCTCTCAGCTTCTTATTTATCACAGAATCATCAAGGTTGGAAAAGACCTCCAAGATCATAAAGTCCAACCATCCACCTAACACTATCTTGATCACTAAACCATGCCCTGAAGTGCCACATCTACCTGTTTTTTGAAAACCTATGATGGTGACTCCACCCCTTCCCTAGGCAGCCTGTTCCAGTGCCTCAGCACTCTCTCAGTAGAGACGTTTTTCCTCATGTCCAAACTAAACCTCTGCTGGTGCTAATTAAGGCCATTTCCTCTTGTTCTGTCAATAGTTACCTGGGAGAAGAGACCAACAAGCTCCTTTCAGGTGGCTGTAGAGAGGGANCAACAAGCTCCTTTCAGGTGGCTGTAGAGAGGGAGAAGGTCTCCCCTCAGCCTCCTCCAGACTAAACAACCCCAGCTCCCTCAGCCTCTCCTCACTAGACATGTTCTCCAGACTCCTCACCAGCTTCACTGCCCTTCTCTGGACCTGCTTCAGCCCCTCAGTGTCTGTCTTTTCTTGCAGTGCCCAAAACTGAACCCAGTACTCGAGCTGTGACCTCATCAGTGCTGAGACTGTTGTCTTGTAAATGTCCCAAGCAGCATTCCCCTCCACACAGAACTGGTTTTGATGAGAGCAGGGCAGAGATCACAATGAAGGTAACAGCTTTTGTCTGTTCAGAGTCTCTGTGATAATAGAAACCTTAAAGCTTGATGAGTAGGAAGAAAGTTCAAAAAGCTTTAAAGTAGTTGCTATAGAAACTATTTCCTGGGCATCTGTGCACCCTGCACATTTTTTCACTTGGTCCCTGGCTACCTGAAAGAGAGAGGACCTGTGGGGCTGTGAACAGAGAAGGTGGGGGGACATGTCAAGAGGTGGTGAGAGGATTAAGGGCAGGCCTGTGGAGAAGGACTGGGGGATATTGGTGGATGAAGAAATGGTCATGAGCCAGCAGTGTGTGAGCACAGCCCAGAAAACCTATGGCATTCTCCAAGTACTTAAAGGGGGCCCACAGGATCTTTTATCAGGGAGTGTGGTGATAGGACAAGGGGTAATGGTTTCAAACTGGCAGAGGGGAGATTTAGATTAGATGTACGGAGAAATTCTTTACTATGAGGGTTGTGAGACACTCAAACAGGTTGCCCAGAGAAGTTTGGATGGATGTACCATCCCTTGTAGTGTTCAAGGACAAGTTGGATGGGGCTTTGAGCAACCTGGTCTAGTGGGTGTCCCTGCCATGGCAGAGGGGTTGGAACTAGGTGATCTTTAAGGTCCCTTCTGACCCAAATCATTCTATGATTCTGTGATAAGATTCTATGATCTTAAGAGTTTTCCCAGTACTTTCAGAAAGTGATCAGATGGACAATAGGTAAAGAAGTCTTCTATTTCCTTGGGTTAGATCTCACTTTTGGAATAGCAGGATGAGAAATTCATGGAAGAACAAAGAAAGGATGTTGCCAAGGGAGAGAAAATCCCAAGGCTTTCCCAGAACTTTTTTTCTCCTCTCTGTGTGTTTTGGTGAGTTATAAAAATGTTCAAACAGGCAGTGTTTCCCTTCTCCATCATCCTTCCCAAGCACAGGGTTTAAATGGGCCTATTTTGAAAGGTAGTTTTGTTTTTCTAAGCAGTGGATATGGAATTGCAGTGAGGCCAATGAGGGGTCAGACAATGCCAATCAACTGGGAGGTCAGGCAATTGCTCTGCTCTGGAAAGAAAACATTTACCTCGGAATCAGAATGGGGAATGAGGGTAAGATTTTATTCATGCAGCTCCTGTTAATTGTTAGCTTGGGTTGTGAGTGTTAAAATTTGCCTAGTAAAAAGTGCATCCTTCAGTCCCCTCCAAAATGCAGAAATGAAGTTAATAAATATGCAGATTGCCACAAATAGCCAATGGCATCTAACCCCAGTCTGCTTTGCCAAACCTGTTAGTTAGAAGTAAGGAACCTGTTGCTACTGGCACCTCTGCTGTTGGTCTTTTTGCCTCCACTCCTCTTCAAAGGCTTCTTCTGGAAGCAAAGTGTTAGTGTAAGACCTGTTGAATAACTGTCTTCTGAAAACCAGCTTCCATTCCCCTTCACTTCTTAATGAAACCCACTGTGGTGAGGAACTTACACACTGACCTTCACATCTGTTAATGAAAACACCTACATGTTCTCAACATTCCTCAGAACCATGCTCCTCCTGGAAGGAATTTGAGATTAATCTGCCTCCAGAAGAAAATATTCTTATATATATAACTATTTAATGAACTATTTAGTAGAATTTCCCTTACTCCTTGTTGCATGTCTCCTTTGGACACAGCTGTTTTTTCTGGTGGCTTTGAAAAGACAAAGGGAAAGCTTTATGCACTCCCAATTGAATATTGAGAACCAACAAAAGCTGAGATTTTTGGTCAAATCAAGTTTATTCCCTGAATAGTACTGCCTCCATTTGACCAAAGCCATTCCATAATGGAGCTGAGATGAACTGAGCCCAAGAAGACTGGGAGAAAAAAGCAAGTTTCACCCAGATGTTTCCAAAGGGAAGCAGCCTGGCCTTCATATCCCCTCTCCTCTTCCAGTAAAGAAGAGCAGACCTTGTGGTTTCAGAAACAGCAGCTTTCATGAGCAGCTGAAGTGGGGAGGGAAACGAAAAGCTCCATGGGCAGCCAAGCCCAGCCAGCCAAGCCCAGCCTGCCTTCCCCTTCCTACTGCACTGCAGCTCCAGCTGCTCCCTGCCTGCCATGCTGCCCACCAGCCAGGGGGAGACCGGGGGGAGCATGGCCCCTGGAGCAGGGGATTGGGGCTGCACTGAGGTGCCTGGGCAGGAGTCTGAGGCTGAACTGGGTGCTCAGGCAGGAGGCTGAGGCTGCACTGGGGTGGCAGGCAGGAGGCTGGGGCTGCACTGGGGTGCCCAGGTAGTAGTCTGGGGCTGCACTGGGGTGCCCAGGCAGGAGGCTGAGGCCAGGCAGTGGTTGTTCTGCTTCTCTCTCCTCCCCTCTGCTGCTGAGATGCTGATTGGGGTTTTTCTCCTCTATCCAGCTGTTCATTTTTATGAAACTTGTAGGAACTTAATATCTTTGAGACTTCTACTGCTCTTTGCAAATTTGCCTGAAAGTCACTAATGGGTTGGAGAATTATTAGGGGAGGACTGACTGACAGACAGCCTGATTGCAGAAACCTCCTTTCCTCCTTGAAACCAGTGTGACAGCAGTGAACTGGAGGGAAAGTTTGTGCCACCCTCTTGGATACAGAGGTTTTTTGTATGTCAGTTGGATCCCTGCCCTATTTAATATACACCTTTTGAGCATGGACATTTATTAGACAGCTAGATTAGCTGTACAGAAATCTGCCACCTGTTCAGTTTGTCATCCAGCTTCTGGGAAAACATTATTGATAAATGTAAATGGGAACATCTCTGATGAAAAGTGCATTTTTTTGAAAAACCCTTGTCAGATTTCTACCAACTTTCAGCAGAGCTTTTTCACCAATCATTAAAATGAAGATGGAATTTGCTGTTTCTTACACTGAGTCTGTCTGCTAGAGAGCTGTTCTAAATAATAATCATTTGTAATTATGGACATTATTAACACTATTAAAATGAGGGGAAGAGGCCATTATTTGCCTCTAGGCTCTTCAAAAAAGTGGTTTGACTCATTTTTCTGTGCCATCTTCTAAAAGTGCTGCAAGTGGCATTCTGGAATACAGGGGGAAAAAAGGTATTGAATAAAGTCCAGGCATAATGAAATTATAAATATGAATTCCTAGTTTTTCACACTTTTCTTTCATTCCACCTGATTCATAAGGACAAGTAAAATATCTTTCTCATTTTTTTCTGGAGATGACCTTGGCTGACTAAAGGAGAACACTTCAGAACAATCAGATTTATCAGCCTTTAATTTAGAGTCTGAATAACAGATTTTTTCTCCTAACCAATTTCTGCTATGGTAAAGAGATACTATGGAATAATAACAAATAGCTTTAAATCTTCTGCCTAGAAGTATCTGACCCTCACTTCTTCAGGTTTAGTTTCAGATACTTTTGATAGGAACACTGGCTCTGCAGTCAGCTACAAACACTCCTGAAAAGTAAAGGCAAACACAATTTGATCTTTAGAAAAAAAAAGCCTTTTGCCTTTTAGAAAACCACCTTTATTTTCCCAGCCCATCCTAATAATGGTTTATAGGGATAACAGATTTTGCATCATTGAAAGAAATAGCCATATAGATTAAAACCCCCATGTTGTTCCTGCTTTCATGTCAGTTTTTACTCTGCCTGTTGCTAGCTCCCACTAGAGATGCACAGTAAGTGCTCCACATGCAGTCAGTGCTTCTCCCCCTCTCCCCCTCTCTCTCAGCTCCCTTTGCTTGACTCCCAGGTTATATTAAGCTTTTGGCTCCATGGCTGCAGGGAGAAATCTCAGTGCAGGCATTGAGCTTAGCCAGGGAGGGCTGTGAATAGAGACAGCCAGAAATACTGACAGGCAGTCAGAGGTGGGCAGTGAGGGCCAGAAGAAGTGGTTGAAGTCAAGGATTCAAAACATCACTGGGAAAAAAAATAAAACCAGCAGCAGAATATGAGATTCTCTGAAATGCTCTCTGACTTAAAATCAGAGCCCCAGTAAAAAAAAAAAAAAAAGAAAAAAGAAAAAAAAGCAGTAAAAAAGTTCCACCTTGCTCTGTTATGTATAAATTCCCTTTTACCTTTCAGATGCAGATCATGTACAGGGTGTTTCCTTTCCTTCTGTTCTTTAAAAGCCAAATTAAATCCATGGTTGTTTTATTGAGAAAGTTGTAAGCTAGGGGGGTTTATAAAAGGCTCTGTAGAAGGGAAGAGTTAGGCTCTGACAGGGAGCTCACAGGAATGCTGCACAGACTCAGCTATCACAGCCTTTCTCCTGCCATAATTTTTACTGACCTCAGCTCCAATTTTCTGCTCATTACTCAGGCAAACGGCTCATTGTTTCCACTGGCAGCTTTGCCCAAGGATGAAATTCAAGAGGAAACTTCCAAACTGCAAAGGCATTGCAGAAATTAGTAACCCTTGGATTAAGTGAAAGCTGGAGCAGCCACCTGTGAGATGTCTTGAGTGCCCCAGAGGGCAAAATCCTCCACAGCCAGACACCCTCTCAGCCTGGGTGTCCCCAGATCTGGCCTGGATGTTCCAGCAGATCCCTGGGACATCAGGAGCTGTGGGTTAGAGGAATTTGTAGCATGAACCACGGGCTGTGCAGGGGTGAAATCTGCAGGAAAGTGCCATTGTGTTTCTGAATGTAAAACAATGTGTTGGGGCATAAGAGATTTGCATCTCTGAAGATGTCTCTGGCATAGAAAACAAAGGCAGTAAAATATTGTCCAACAGTTCCATTCAAATTCCAGAAGCCATCAGAGAAAAAAGGGCCAGGGCCAGGGTGTGCTCAAGAGGTGTAACCCCTGGGTGAACACCCTTCCCAGAGCTTAGCAGTGGTGCAGGTTTTTAAGGAGCAGCTGTAAGCAGAGACACATCTTCCTTCCTCAGCAAGCTTTTGAAGTGAAAAAGAGCTGGAGGGAGAGAGCTGGAGCTGCAGGGAGGCCAGAAGATCCCACTGAGCATTCTCCAGATTGCACAGGCTGCAGGGAGAAGACCACGTCAGGGGACAGGCTCAAGGGAAGGAGGGGGGGAACAGGAGTAACTTTTAGAGGACACTGAAGTAGGGCAGAATAGGCACCCCTGTTTTGGTGCTTTTAGGAAATTTGCTCAATTCTAACAGGGAAATATGACAAAAATGTGTTTTGCACAAGTCCTTTGGGGCAGTGCAGAGAAGGGTGTGAGTGGGCTGAGGGTGCCAGCTCTGGGTGCTCTGCTGAGCCAGCCAGCACTGACCAGCAGGGTGGGACTGGGAATGGGATGGGGGGCAATGAACCTCCCCCCTGGGCTGGGTGTGGGGAGTGACCCTTAGCACTTGTACAGAAGATGAGACAACAGCAGATTTAGAGAGATACCAGCCACAGGCAGGTGCTCCACTTCTGCACCTGCTGTGAATATACTAGTTTTTTTCATACTTTCAATTGCTTTTAGGGAAAAAAAAAATAGGGTTTAAAAAAAGGCCATAAACAACATTTTGTGTGTTGAGTGAACTCATTCTTGCTCAGACACCTTTCTCTGTCTGCTGAACTCATCATCAAGCCAAACAAACCTCTAAGCACTGCCAACTGCAGTAGCAGGTCAAGTGATTTGGAGTCTCTCATCTCAAAAACTCTATCAGTTACCAGACCACATTGCTCTAAGTGATTTCCTATGTCATCCGAGGGCAATTGTTTTTTTATCACTGGTGACTGCTGCTATTTATTCCATAATCATCTTTTTATAAACTCCTGGGCAAGGGAGAAGGATGTTGAAACCTGCAACATGTGTATTTAACATTGCCAACAACACTGTCTTCTACAGAACACCTACTTAAAAGTTTGTGATGTTTGTTTGTTCTTTCTGTCCTTCCTAGACATCAATTTTCTCCCACAAGCTCTTGATTTTATTTTCCTTAAGCTTTGATGTACTTTTGCAAGCTCCTACCACTGCTTCTTAGACCTTAGCTTCTTAACTAAAGCCATTTATTGATATACTACATCTCTCAGTGAAGTAGTGCATCAATAAATTAAAGATTAGTTCTGTGTGTCAGCTCTCCCAGAGCATTCTGGGAAACGTTTGCCACTTTGGCTGACTGTGGAGGCCATGCAGCATCCTTGCACAGGAAAGATAATAACTCTGGAAGATTTAAGCTTTCTCTTCCAAGACATTTTCTCTTGCTAAATATTTGTTGAAAGTCACCTTTTAAACTAATTCATGGATGCTGCTTACTACTAAACAAACAGGTGGCACGAAGTTTATTTACTACAAAGAAAGAAGCCCAAACCATTTTTCAGCTGTCTCTTACTGCATTTCAGTTTTCATAGAATCATAGAATGGTTTGGGTTGGAAAGGGCTTTAAAGATCATCCATTTCCAACCCCCCTGCCATGAGCAGGGACACCTCCCCCTACCCCAGTCTGCTCAAGGCACCATCACCTTGGCCTTGAACACTCCCAGGAATGAGGCAACCACAACCTCACTGGACAGCCTGTTTTGGTGTCTTACCAATCCCATAGTGAGGAATTTCTTCCTGATATCTAATCTGAATCCTTTTTCAGTTGAAAGCCATTACCTCTTGTCCTATCTGTACATGCTCTCTGATCTGACTTTATGCAGGCTACTCTCAGAGATAAACCAGTTTTGTCCTTTATTTAGATGCATCTCTTGTGTGACTCAGGATCCTGCTGCACTTTGGTCAAACCTGACTGCAAACTTCCACTGCATCTGATTGTTTGCAGTGCATGGACTGAGGTGCATGGCTGCTCAAGAGGATGCCACTGGACTAGGAACCATTCACGTGAGCTACTTAAAAGTTCTGTGTTGCTATTTTTACATTGGCATTCCTACATTCCTTGGTGGTTAGTTCAGGATTTTTTTCAGGATTGACTTGCTAGATTTTATGCCTTGGCCTTGCAGTTGATTTCTAGGATTTTACTTGGGTCAAGATTTCAAAATGAAAGCCCAAAATGAAACCCCAGTGTTTGCTTTCCTGGACAGATATGGTCTGTACAAATGTTCTAGTGGCAGAGCAGACCCCATTAATTTGATTTCAGAGAAGCAGGGTAGTCTGCACTAGTGCAGTTGAAAACTCCCATTCTGGTGCCCTCTTGAAACCCTGTCAGTTTCTGTCATCACTGCACACAGAAAGTAAATACCTGATGCCATCCTACCTGTTCCTATGCCCTAAACTGTGGTGGTGGGATGAGACAAATTCATCTCAGCTCCAGTGGGGGTCTTGGCTTGTAAAATCACCTCCCTTTGTAGACAATCTTCACTGGTTGAAAAATTCTCTGAGCTAATTTTCTCAGCTATAAATGAGCATACTCACATTAAGAGTGTACTAGACAATTTGAGCATCCAGGGAGATGTTCTTGGTGTTCCCCCAGTGTCAGCCCAAGGAATGAGTGAAAACCACTATATGTGACCCCAGCATAATGTGCTGTACATTCCCTGCACAGGCAAGAAAGGTATCTGGGAGCTGTTCATACCCTTCTCTCAGTGAATGACACACATTAGCCCTGGTGTTGAACTCTGCAGTGTTCCCCTCTATGACAGCAAAGACTCTGACCTGTGACTGAGCAAAGCTAGGTGCAGGAAAAATGACTAGTACTAGTCACATGCTGTGCTGACTCCTCTCCAATGTACAGCTCTCTGCTTTGGCATTTGTGGATGTATTTGCACCCCTAACTATGGAATTAGGATGTAGGCACTTCTAGGTGAGGCTTTGGACATTTATCAAACAGGTACTTCTGCTCTCTAGTTAATTATGCTGGTGGTACCAGTTACTGGGAACCTTCCCACACAGAGGCCATTGGTGAGCTTTTGTTAAAGCAGAGAGTGAAATTTAACATGTCAAGCAACCATCTCTGACTGACACTTGGGAAGCTGAGCTGCTGCTGCTTAGTATCCCATTTACAATTAAAATCTGGCCTCCTTTTCTAATTTTTGTTGACGTGCTGTTGGTCTGTGGACTCCTAGTAGACAACCTGGATTTTTAAATAGACCTTGCTTTGACTTCCAATTACCATGCAATTAACAATTCTAAAAATGCTGCCTTTTAATTTCACTGCTTGTATTCATTTTTCTGTGCACTCTTAATTTGCTATCCTGGAGTGTCTCTTGTAGACTTTGGTTTAGTACATGTCTGATGCTTGGATTTCTCTTTAAGACACAGAAGCAGCCAGTCTGTATATCTGCATCTGTTCT